>DWDX01004806.1:0-11241 GCA_018245675.1 Agara michaeli | reverse complement strand
GATAAATTACACCCCTAAGGGGATAAAATAGGGGATGAAAGTTTGTATAAATCTTTTTAGATTTTACTTAAATTCAACGGCGGACGAAGTCGCGGGCACAGCTAATTATACATATAACCCTTTCTCTTCAATCACTCTATCTATTAAAAAAAACTGCATCCAAATCCGTTGGGTAGTTTTAAAGATTTAAGCATACATAGGGACATAAGGACAGAGAAAGCGACTTTGTTTTATACTATGTAGAGATTTTATTTTTTTTTGAACTATTTATTTAATCTATTCAAAGATGAAGTTCTATATACAAACATTATTATAACCCTGCAAATCGGGTAATAAAGTAACGGTTTTTTCTATAGGTTTAATGTTTATCTAATGTTAATTTAAATTTACATTAGTAATATTAAAACTTTGTACACTGTGTTAGTAAAGTATGTATTGATCTAAACTTTTGACTCTAAATATTTTAATAAATATTTTCTCTATATACCCACATCTGTACATATAATCCTTTCATGATTGCCTCGTCGATGGTCACTTTACATATTACATCGAAAAATTATTATTATCAATATAAAGTAACAGTGAATTCGGCCGATTCAAAGCGATCTTTAAACGAAATGTTGTTATCGCCGTTTTCGTCTCTCAGACGGCGTGGAAAAGGAGTGGATCTCGAATCATTATTCATTGTTAGGTGACAAGATGGGTTTACAAGCCGTATCACGATCTATTACTGAGCAGAAGTAGGCTGGCATGCTCTTCAAATATTATGGGAAGATAGCTATGGTGTATCGACAAGTGTTTAACATAACCAAACCAAATCAAACGCTTGGATATGTTATTTAAAAAAAATTAACAAAACTTTTAACAAAAAAATAAAGATTCACTTCAAATGGAAAACTATTCTAAAACAAATTAATGTGCACTAAACAGTAAACAAATAATACATAGTCCCATCTTGTTATTCTTGGAGTCGGTGTCAGCCATAAGTTCCGGAGAAGAGACACCGACTCCAAGTCCTTTGAAGTCGGTTAAAAAAAACCCAAGTTACATCGTTAGAGATTTAAAACGTTTCTGTTGCATATATGCTTTTAATAACGAAGAGGTTTTTTTTTTTTTAAAAAGGAAATGAGAACAAAATAAAAAGTGAAAATAGCATGAGTCCCTAATCTTACCTATCGCTGGGTCGAGGACTGCTTGTGCCGCCTGTTCCTCGCCAATAGGCGTCTTAAGGCATATTTTCTTGAGTTTCATCGCGACCGGTGAGTCTTCCGACTGGGCCACTGCAATACAAGTTTACATTATTCATTTGAACCACAGTCAAATAAAACATACCATAGAAACGTTTGCATATAGTCGAAATACATAAATAACGATTGAATTCAAATTAGATAGTCTTTTTTTTCATTTCTAGATACAGATACGTACATCCATTAATGAACGTCATACATGTATATATTTTTAAGCTATCGTTAATCTTTTAAAGCGTCCGTCGCGATAGTAGAATTGACAATACGAGTATCGGGATGGTGTAAAGCAATCATTAAAAAAGAATGAATTTTTGATTGCGATAGTTATTTATGGACAACGGACACTTTAATTATAATGATTATAACTTATTATAGCGAATTATTATAACAAATAGACTATGATAACAGTACACTAGCAATAAAATAGCGATCTCGATAACCTTTTAACGTAACGTCACCACCACCTGGCGCTAGACAGTTCCGGTGGACGACTTCCGGGCGGGAAACGGTATTTGACAAAAAAAAAATTGCCATCGAACTTACATTCACTACCATTTCATTCTGGAGCCGGTCGAAGCGTCCACGCCTTCGACTTCGGCTCTTTACGTGCGTAGTAACAGCGTGCCAATCATTAGAAATTACAGATTACGACAAGGCTCGAACATTGCTAAGTTAATGATGCCAATGTAGACACAGATTGCTTAACATGTCCGCCGAGAACACGAAAATCGTTACAAGAAACAATTGACACTCATCACCCGCCCAAAGACCGAACACGTCACGCGCTGCGTATTCCTTTAGATTTCAGATCGTTTGTGGCGTTCCATCGCCTCCGGGTTACGAGCGGTTCAGTACGTGGCCGTACGTACATATTCAAATGAAATACAAAGTGAACGGGCAACGTTCATTATACGTGGCATGATTAATGTACGTTAGAACAAAAAAATTAGAACGCTCACAGGTCACCTGTGTCGTCTGTCGCGGGTCGGAACGCGATCGTATTGCAAATATTTAGTGCCCACTATTAAACTTACGCTAACTTAAGCAATACGCTCTACTGTCCAATCCTTGTACGTGAGATTACGCTGTGTCTAATTTTTGATCCGATTCCGATCCGATCTCAGGATGTTAATAATTATTATTACTTTACTTATAGTTCTCTATCTGTACGCCCCAACTGATTCCTATTGCGTTTATAGCATACAAGGAGCAGTTAACTAAACGTCATACATATACGTACAGTCCCGTAAAGGTAGGCAGAGACTATAGATTTCCACTGGCTAGAGGTCATGACAAATTGCCTTCGCCACTTGTATTGTCATTAATGTAAAATCATACAGGCCAGTTTTCATAGCTAGACTTGATCTAGTGTTCCTCTCAATTTCACTCTCTCTAAACTTTACGGTAACTTAATATCAACAATGTTGTAATAATGGACGTTCAATACATTAATACGGTAAGTGTGACTATTGTATAACGTAACTAATTCAGCTTGCGCAATGGCAGGCGGTCGGTGCAATTTTACTATTGATCTATTACAGGCGTTACGTCGTTCGGATCCGTTTATTATCTTTACCAATATAAACGATATTGCGTTGCGACAACAACCAGATCAACGACAATTGTAGAATCCGTACGGTACGACTGCAATTATTTGTATTCCTTAAATAGTGAGAAAGGTTAGTGATTAACGTAAACATCACGCCTGTAATCCCCTAAGGGGTAGGCAGAGGAGTGTAGTACACCCCCACATTTCACCAGTTACGTTTGAGTCCCACAATGGAATAGGTGGTGAGCCTATTGCCATGCACCGGACACACATCCACACTCCGAGTGACTACTAGAAATTTTAAATTAGAAAAAATCAGCAGTACACAACCCGGGATTTGAACCGAGGACCTCCCGATCGGCAGTCGCGCTAGCAACCGCCGGACCAACGAGGCAGTTAGTGATTAATCCTTATATATTGTTTAATTTAATTATCTAATTAATAATGCGCAATTATCATTATAAAATGTAATAAGCGTACAAGTGATAGCAACGCGTGGTGTACATTTACCCGTGCATCTCTTTATGATCGCAGAACAATGACGGATCTGAGATCTGATCAATTGAAATATTGAAAAGTGAATCAATATTGAAAAGTGAAATTAGCATTTTTTTTTTTTGGGGAAACCATTTTTGCTATAACCACAATGATATGTAGTGTTAAAGCAGCAAACGGTCAAATATATACTGGGTTGTGTGTACTAGGGCGATATATGTGAAAAAAAGATACGTTACAAAACAAAGCCGGTCGCGGGTAGATCGTCCAGCCATTAGCTGTACCAGTATCCATTCCAGTTTTACACCGACATGGTGCTAACAAAGGAGGCAATGCGTCCGCACTCCATTGTCGGTGGTAAGCATTCTCAGTGCGCAATAAATGTTACACGATTGTTGTGACGCAATGAGTTGTAGTTCATTTCGTATTTAGATTCGATTGAATGATGCACCAATGAGAAGCAAACCGTTAATTATTATTATTATGATACCATCACGCTAGGTCCCTAAGAGAAAAACGGTTACATTCTTCTTGAACTCATTCTCAATAGAATGGTCGTCATATTCACCTATTTTTTTGTCGGTTTTCCGTTCATTATCGAACGAGTAGGTCCCACAAGCTATATAAATATAAATAGAAGCGCAATTTAATGAAGTTAGTGGTGTGTTTAAAAAAGGTTTTTTTACAATTTTCTCATAATATTAATAGTAAATGTTAGTTTGTTTGGCGATGTTAAAGTTTGTCGCGCGAAATAAAAGCTGTGTACAGATCTTTTCCAAAAGGTGACGGAGGATCGATGTTAATCGAAACATACCACTCTAGTGTCAATTAGTGCAGTTTATTAATGAGTGGCGTTTCTTGGAAGCAAATGTAAGGTGTACGACAGGATATAAGTCTTAATATTGACAGAGGATAACCCATAGAGACAGCTAAAGTGCCGGTCGCAGTACGGAAACCGCAGTCCGCGCCGCGCGAAAAATCACCGTAGCGATTGTCCCGTGACCGAGTAAGGTGGCTGCAACACTGAAGCGTGTGCCACTTATTTTAGTACGTAAATTTATTATCATTATTATTATTATTATTATTATTATTATTATTATTATTACAGGCGCTTAAACGCGAGTACTGTAATTTCATTTATTAATTGGTATGTGCCAACCGTAAAGTGAAGTGTGCACCTATCAGTAGTACACTCAGTGGAGATCGTTAGCGGCTGTTGATTTAAACAAATCGCTTTATGATTTAAACGGCGTAATTATTCGTGCACACTTCATTTGCGTGGACGCGGTTCAAAGAACTTAACCTGTCCGTATACGTGTACATTTGAAACGATAATTCGATTCCATGCCGGTTTCCCTCGTTACCTAATTTCCACGTGGCGCGGACGAATGCGGGCGGTCGCACACCACCGGTAGCAATCTCATAGCGAACACCCCATCCCCATATGGTGTTTTGTTTTATGCACTTATACGCGATATACCTCAATATCTCTATAAATCGCTGCACTTAGCTGGACGAAACGTATCGCAGCTACAAACTGTTACCGAGGGCGGAACTCTCCTGCCGGCGTCTGTTTCCACGATAGTAACAACTTGGAATCATTTAAAACAATACCGAATAAACGCTTTCTAAGAGATGCATTGAAAAAGAAACGTAGTACGTTTCGAGGAAAAAACATCGTAAATTGTCACATGTTTGTCGAGTAAAGCAGTGGTTTCGTGTGCATAGCAGTGCCATCAAAATGTGCGTTGTATGTAAAGCCTTTAGTGGTGAAATGTTCACTTGGTCGGCACACACGAACCGCAACCTAGCACAACACTGTGGGCCGCCGGTGCACCGCCGTATGAAATTTATTTAACGCAAAATAAACGCGAATAAACACTCGGCGTCCGCCTGGACCGCGACCTGCCCTAACGCTAACTTTTGGAATGTCATGTTGGTCAACTTAACCGAAGTCCTGCATTTTAAGTGTATTGCAATTAAGCAAAATAATACTGTTTAAAAAAAAAACGTAACATCACGCCTGTAATCCCCTAAGGGGTAGGTAGAGGAGTGTAGTACACCCCCACAATTCACTAGTTACGTTTAAGTCCCACTATGGAATAGGTGGTTTAACACATTTTAAAATAACAAATTTGCAAATCAAACTCACAATTATAATTTTTTGCCGTGTCTGAGTAATATACACATATTGTACATTAAAATTTAATGTCTACGTAATTTGAGTATAATTAATTGAAATCATAACTCTAGTTACTTACAAATTAATCATTGACGCCCTAATTATGTCTGGCAAATATTATGTTTAGCTGTCGACTACGTTCCCGCGCAACGTTTATGCGTAGTTACACTTAAAAAAATAGCCAATAGGCTCACCACTTATTCCATTGTGGGACTTAAACGTAACTGGTTAATTTTGGGGGTGTACTACACTCCTCTGCCTACCCCTTAGAGGATTACAGGCGTGATGTTACGTACACTTAAAAAAAAACTCGTTGTCTTCAGGGATGAATCACAAAAATTACTTCGATTTAAATTTACAAATTGTAAAATTGAGCAAATAACTGTATATTATAAGTGAGCATCAAGCCTTCTGTCGTTGCAGTGTTGGAAATGGGTCCATAATACGGTGGGGTTTAATGTGACCTTACCTATTAAAAGGTTATGGAGTCCGTCACGCTATGCCAAGTGAGGAATGGAAAATTTCACAAGTCTTAGTAGAAATTAAGTGGAACTACGGTTTATAGATTTCCTAGAGATACTTTCTCTATCAAGCGACTATGAAATCTTGAAAACGCACGCAACTCTGTTAAGACAAGAATTGAATTCCAGACACCTCAAGTGAGAGAGTTAGATATAAATTGCTTTTTATTTCTGTTCGTTGTATATCCTATATGAACGTTACATGCCGTAAAATTGGGTTGTGAAAAAAAAAAGAAAACTTATAGACAAACTACAGTTACCATTTCAACAACGTGTGTGGAGCGTAGCCTAAGGACTATTGTATTTGGCAAACTGCCCAATACTATGCTTATCACCGTTTCTCGTGTTTCTTCTTTATAAAAAATCGTATAAAAACACATCATTAGAATAATTTTCTGCACCTTATCGGGCTACGTTTGACTGATATCCGCCAAGAAAACCTTTCAATATTACCCTTACGTATGTATAATCTTAGCATCGAAAGTTCAATTGTAGGATTATAGTAAGAATTTCCATTTTAATGCGAAATTTTTGATCGGTTCACGTGTATCGGGTGGTTCTATTTATAGTAAGCAGGGATCGGGACAGAGTTCACCTCTAGGCGAGACGATTCCCTCGTCTGCGACCTTGACAAATATCCCGGCGGTAACCAAGAACTACTCTACACCGAACACAACTGGAACAATTTGCTGTTTACCAGATACTAACAAGCGTAGTATATTCAGTGTGTATTCGAGTTTTTTTTTTTACCTTTTTGTTGGTCCACTGCCGGACCGGGTCTCCTCTCATGTTGAGAGGGATATAGGCCATAGTCTGCCACGCTGGCCAAGTGCGGACTGGTAGACTTCACACACCTCAGAAAATATTAAGTAATTTATAACATCTCTAAGGTTTGCGCAGGTTTGATCACGATGTTTTTCTTCAATTGTAAAAACACAGTGTCTGTGTAAGATCTGTCAGCCCTTCAACTATCTACATATGGAACATCACAATAACTCGTTACTCCGTCTTGACGTGCAACAAGGACAAACAAGCAAACAAACAATCACAATTTCGCATTCATAACATTAAGCGTGGATCGGTAATGAAACAGTATTGACTTTATTCAAGGCCATTTCCTAGCAATGGCCTATGATGTACTCCGCGGAGTTTAGGTGACCTTGCGAGAAATGCCGGCGGGAACTGTGGGCAGAGCCGCGGCCGCGGGCGGCACGCCTTCGGTCGTCTAGAGATTAGCGAGCGAAAAGACGGATGTTTACCGTACTACCGCAAACACGGTTCAGTAAAAAATTGTTATTTCTAAATTAAAATTTGTGTCAAGATATGTCTTTTTACCGACGAAAAAAGGGGTACTTTATTTTTTTTTTTGTTAAAAAGTCTTATTTCGTTTCAACGAGTGCCAGAGATAGATCAGCAGACATTTTAATTTAGCCTTAGTAATTTTTTTTAAGAAGTCTACACTTTTCCGAGGTCTGTGACAGAAGATGCTTGATTTTAATGTTTTTAGTGCATGTTTCGATTCCGGGTCACGCTGATCCAAAAATTTTCGTGTCGACCTTGACAATACGCTAGTTTTCCTTCCATTTTTGGTGCAGACACTCCCGGCCGCGGGAGGCGCGTCTTGCGATCTCTGCGGAGATTATCGAGGAGCGTACACGTGATGTTTACACTACTACCATGACCTGCGCCAAGGAGTACAGTTTCGGTTCTCGAGTTACACATTACGAGGGGTCGGCGAAGTCAGTAATAGTGTTACAAATTATATGCAACATGTTAAATAGACCATAAATCTGACCATCTGACCTCTTGCCCAAAATCAAAGTGGTTGATATGTATCATTAAAAAAAAAAACAATACACACCTATTGGAAATTGTTACCAATAGAGATATGTGAAGAGATACATATCTCAAAACCAATCAATAAAAGCCAAGCCAATAGTATCTCCGCATACAAACATTTACTCGTAATACCATCACATGCGAATGACCGATATTACTGCGAAAGTTCATAAAGTTGAATTAGGGCAATATAACGATGCGCATTCTGCACTCGATGACTTGAGAATAGCGGACGACGTCATAGCGGTAATAAAGGTGACATCATAAAAATAAGACCATTACATTGCGTAAGCAAATTGCAGTGCTATTAAAATGCCATATTTTAGAGCACCGACTGAACTAGACGCTATCGATCATGATAACCATCGGGTACTGGCATTAGCGTAAGATTACTACGACTATTTCCAGGCTGGTGTTAGGTAACCGAATATTTTATTAACAATGAATAAATATGTGAACCATTAGTTAAGTTGGAAACTGGTTTGGGAATCGATTTTTTAGTTTTTAATTTTTATTTTGTTTGTTTTATTTATTATTCTTATTATGTGCTGTCGTAAAACTATGAATAAAGTGTTTCTTTCTTTCTTTCTTTCTTCTAAGAACAATATATATAAGAAACTACAATAATCTCCAACTACACCTGTATACGTTACACATGTATCTAGTTGATCAAATTACACTTTTTGTCATAGTAAAGTACAAAAATAGGGTCATTGTGGCAAGCTAATTTGAAATTTAAATACCTCAATTCAAATAGCGCTGTATAATTGTAATCTAAGGACAACAATCAACAAATGTGAAATTCGGATCAACGGCACGCCATGCAGACGAAACGTATCACCCGCACACATACGTCGATACATTTCGTACAACGCAATGCACGTCGGTCGGCCGCTAGATGGTGCGGCGCGGGGTCGGCGATGTCGCTAGTGTGTCGCGGCGGTTACGGCCACGACACGGGCAGGTGCAAGCTGCACGCTGCGCCGAGCGGAGGCTGCGGCGGCCCACACCCCGACACCCCCGCCCACGCCCCACCCCGCGCACGCCATCTTAACAAATCGATAGGATATGACTGTTCTCACTGTTCGCGGGTGAGACTTTTGGGCGCGCACCGAATGACCCCCACTTGCACGATTGCGTAACGCCAAGCGAAACAACACATTGAAAACGTGAATTTTTTCGGTCCCTCTTTTAATATTAATGTTGTCGACAACGCTGCATCGTTTGTTACTGACCGAGATATATGTAGATTTGACGCTACGGCGGATTATGCTCTTTCAATAGACACTGTGTATGCCATTGTATTACGGGCGAGACCATCTACGCTTTTATAACACTAGGTACAAATATAACGCATATTGTACCTACCCGAAAATAAGATCTGACGGCAACGTAAGCATATTCGCGTAGCTTCAATTAGTAGATATCAACAACAAGAGCATCAATTATTTTATTACAGACACCAATGATATTTTCGTTAACATAATTTCATTGATTACATATCTACCCATATCTGAGGCTGAAGTTTCGATACGCGTCGTCCAGGCAACGCGAAATGATCGCTCGCGTACCGTGCGACACTACATACGACATCACAAACACAGCGTTGTGTAAGAACGGTGTTTTGTGAGCTTTTTTTCATCGGCAAGGAGTATCAATTGAACGATAAAGTAATCCCGGCAAAATCGTAACTCCCCTCGGCGAGCGGGGAAGGCTCGAGCGAGCCGCCGTGTCTATTTAAATATTCACGCCCCCTAATGACACGTTGGCGACTCGTTTCAACAAGATCGCAGGGACCAAGTCGCGGACGTTACATACGGATCCTTATGCTTAATGTGACAAGTATCTAAAATACTTGTCGGCGGAGTAGAGAGAGAAGGAAGTAGATTAAAAAAAATGTAACCGTGGTGTCCTCTCATTCTTTACGTAATTACGACTACAGATTAGAGAAGTCACAAATTATAATTAAAATATTAATGTTTACTTCAAGTACATTGAACCAATTGTAATGTTTTCGTTTTATATAATGTGTAAAAATGGAAATATTACTGTGAAAAAAAGATTATAAACTATACAACAAAAACTTAACGCAAATCTCTCAAATCAAACCGGTTTTTAACAAGCACTGTTAGAAATTGTTTTTCATTTTTAAAATATACACCAGTGCTTCCTATTTCTATATATATAACGCGCTGTGTCTCACGATGTCATCCGCGTGAACTCAGATTCCATGGGAATTTCGGGATAAAAAGTAGCCTATATGTTGCCCTATAACCTCCTCTATCTTTCAGCGAAACTCCCATTAAAATCTGTTCACGACATTAGCCCGGACAAATACAGAAAGACAGACAGTCAAAAATTATAAAAAAATGTTTTTCGTTTTTAGCATAAGTGTAAAATGTAAATAATTATAAACACTTGAGAAAACACAATTATTTTGAAATCACAGACGGACACTTCAATTTTACTTGTATGTGTAGATCGTGAGCTACAAAGCCAGACGACAGATGGGCCACCTGACGGCAAGTTCACAACGCCACCTGTGCACATGTGAAACATCAGAGATGGCGCCAATGAGTAGTGTCTGCTGTGATGGATAGCTTGTTTGCGCCTTTCTGGACGAGCTCCATATCGCAGCGCTACGAAAATGTCTCGTAAGGAAGTTTATTCCACATTTTATACGTGCGCGGTAAAAACGAGCGGGCGAACCGAACCGTGGCGGACCGCCTCGGATCCCATTGATGCGGATAGAACGTTATTCTAAGGCGAATGGGAGCGATGAAGGAAGCGGTTATGGATAAGGGTAACATCAACCAGTTCCTCGGAGTACTTTTCACAGTAGGTGGCTCTAGTATACGCATATATCGTTACGAATGCCTAATACATAATTGTTACACACGTGCAAAGTATTTTAATCTAAACCGGAGCGGCGCGGTTAGTCGTACTCCAAACCGTGACCGAGGACCAATCCGTGGCCAGCACAACGAGTCATCAAAGGGATTCCCACCAAGAGCACTGGCAATCTCGTGATGTAAGAGAAGAAAAGGAGAAGAGAAATTAAAAGGTATGTAAAGTCAACGCAAGAAGCACCACGCGTCCCGCCCCCGCTCGCGAAGTAGAAGACACGGTCGTACGCGCTCATTGTAATATTCCAAAAACGTCGTGGCGGGTGCGACATCCGCGCGCTATACGGAGCGGATAACGGCGGCACCTGTAGAGCCTCAAACCGTGTGACCTTCGCGCTCAAACGCAGTGCCCACTCGAACGGTCAGCGTTCGATCCATTCGCGTTGTGTTTGTGTACCGAGTATAATACGTGTTATATAATAAATTACATACATACACACACACACACACGCGCGCTCACACACGCACGCACGCACAAATCTTTCCTCTTCATAATATTAGT
>DWDX01004805.1:0-11241 GCA_018245675.1 Agara michaeli | reverse complement strand
GGCAGAGGAGTGTAGTACACCCCCACATTTCACCAGTTACGTTTAAGTCCCACAATGGAATAGGCGGTGAGCCTATTACCATGCACCAGGCATACATCCAGACTCTGAGTCACTACTAGAAATTCTAAATTAGAAAAATATAAACAATTAGCTATAAACAATTTACAAATATATAGTTAATCAAAATACAAGGTTCATATAAGTGAATATTGGTTTCGCAATTCGCTATTTCTTCAACACTAACCCCGTCGCCTAACGTTTCCGTTAGCTTCAGAGCTAAATGGCTGGCGCACTCGAGTCGCGGCCGGCTAATGAAATAAGATCCCAGCACTGAGCTAAGGAATGGCGGAATTAAAACTACATAAATGTGGTCCGCTTCACTCGAAATGGAAAATTTTAAGGCTTAAGGGGTATTCATTCGGTTTGTGTTTCCGTGGCGGTTGTAATTTCAGATCAATTTGAGAGAAGTCTTAGAGTGCTTGATATAAAAATATTTTATTTTTCATATCAGAAAAATTAGGATTTCGTACGTTTTGAAGTGATAAAGTACCTACTTTAATACAAATAGTCAGTACAATAGTAAAATATCACTTCTATATAAATTAGGTAGTAACCTTTTGCGGAGAGTAAATTAACAGTCGATGTTAAGTATAACATAGTTTATAAGCATCTCTGGAATTTAAAAAATAATTTCTAAAGAGGTCCATTGAAATCCGTTGCGTGATTTTTTGATACATCCTTTCAAATTTATATGTAATTTTTTATACTGTTAGTACTTACATAGATAAATCGTTAGACTCAATAATGTTACCAATATGGTGGTACCCCGTCACAATTGTGACGTCTCTAAATACTTCTCGTGATTGTCATAAGTACTACGAATTGTATTAGCTCTATATTAAACCTTGTCGATATGTTATGTTAGGTGTTAATGATAGAGAACACAATTTTATTCATATTCGCTACATTACAAACTCTACATAACCGGCTCGTTGGTCTAGTGGTATGATTCTCGCTTTGGGTGCGAGAGGCCCCGGGTTCAAATCCCGGACGAGCCCATCCTTTTTATTTAAATTGGACATATTAATGTACAGATAAGGATATATTAGGGTGAGAGTTAATCGTATAGAGTTTGAGTTTGATACCCAGTAATTGCATATAAAAATGTTAAAGCTGTTTTCTTATATATTATGTATATTCTACATCTTTGGCGTTGTAAACTCAGCGACCGTATTTATTTTCCGCTAACTCTCTTATCTGTGATATAGAGCTTACATCTTTCGTGCTGTTGTAAATACGACGGAATTGCACAGCTTATGGTATATACTTGATCTGTATAGCTTGCTACGTTTTTCCTATTACAATGAAAATAGTCGAAATGTTATCTTGTATACGTAGAATTGCTTTATTTATTTATTTGAAAATTGTAGAGGACTTCCATACGAGACTATAGGAAGAGCTGCGTGCCTGTTTTAAACCTATTAAGAATATCTCTATCAGACTCTATTTATAAAGGCTATTAGCTCCTAGTCTTGTGCCTACTCTACATAAAATTAAAACGTCTGATATGATACTTTAAATGGACATCTTTCACGACACATGTCGTAGTCTAAAAAGAAACTTTTGACGTATATCTTATATAATTAATTTATGCAGTTTAGATGTGGATCACCAGTTAAGAAAAAAAACAAAATATATAAATAATTAAGAAATAATTGCAATAACACATTGTTTGTATGTAAACGTTGTACGTGCCTATTATTGGCATTCATACCAGTGAATCTGTAGTTTTTAAGATATATGCAATGCAAATGTTTGTATGTTTGCTGTTGGTGTGTCTAAATAAATAAATAAATAAAGAAATGTGGACTGTATCCAAATATTTAGCGTTACATCAACATTACGCGTGCGAATATATTAACCTTATTGTACATAGGAAAAATTTCACAAGCAGTGGAATTGTAGACAAAAAAGCACAAATCCCCAAAAGATTTTCTCATCAAACGAAATAAAGTGCGCAGCTTAAGAAACCATTGTGAGCAGAGCCGGCCGTCATCTCTGATTGATGTCGCATTAATTACAATTTTTAATGTCAACAATCCATAAATCTTTCTACAGCTACTTAATTTCGCGGCGGCGCCTTGTATCAACGCTATCACGAGGAGCACAGGATTGAAATTCGCTTGAACGTCGCATCAAGTAACAGCGATACCGAAATATAATTAAATGACAATCACGGGGCTTTTTCTTTTAAAGGATGAGAGCTATTGTTATTTCTTATTACATTTTCTATTGGCTTTAATGCCATCTGTACATCAAATAATTAAAATGAGCGTCGATCTGACACCGCGACATTTATAGTTGGTATGTTGCAGTATGATATTATTCATTATGATACCATTTGTAATGAAACTTGGGGGAATAACAATAAATTGGTATTTGTTACTTGGCAATTAGTGGTTACATGTCTCTATCACAAGGAGAGAAAACATTACTTAGCTGTCTTAAGATATGAAAATTCGTTATAAAACCTAATATCACATTAAGTCACATAATGTGGGTATTATAAACCTATTCTCATTCCGATTTCAAGCATCACACAAATTTTTACTCCTTTACAAATCAATATTAATATATAAAAAAATATGGAGAATTACTTAGTACGTTTAACAGTTATGTAAACACTAGCTTTTGCCCGCAACTTCGTCCCGCCCCCGCCTCCGCAATTCCCTTTGGAAGTAGAATTTCGTAAAATGTGTGTTTAATTCACCTCGACGTATCACTACATATATTATTATACATACATACATACATACATACGTACATGTATATAACACTTCCTCTTGAATCTCTCTATCTATTAAAAAAATCGCATCAAAATCCTGTGCGTAGTTTTAAAGATCTAACCATACATAGGGACAGACAGCGGAAAGCGACTTTGTTTTATACTATGTAGTGATTTAAAATATTTCAATTCAATCAAAACCTTTTCATTCGAACAAACCGTTGTTTACAAGTACCTAGCTATTAACTCATCCTGTACCGTGGAAGGGAAGCAAGCGGGGAAGGAAATAAAAACAGCTAGCGGAAGAGGCCACGTGCATTGGTTCGCGGAGAATCTCCCGAAATTTACGATTGTAAATAAGGCATTTCATTTGTTTACTTATGGTCGAGCGATTCGTTGAATCCGTATAATTACTGGCATTAAGATGATTCCGGCTCCCTCCGTGGAACGCGAACTTAGGTATTTTAAGTAGGTAATGTTGAAACATTCAAATGTCCGCGAGTGGAGCCGACTTTAAAAGTGGTTATAAATTTTCCGACTGTTTCGGTGGTTTTACGGTGAATGGATTGCTTTCGAGGCCGCGCCGTGGCCCGTTCGGGATTTAAACTAGGACTTACAAAGTAACAAGCGAACACAATAAAACGTAACACTTTAAGATACATTTTGATGGTCATGTACTGGTAGATGAGATAATTCAACTCGAGTAAAATATTCCAACTGAGTATTAATATTGCTATTAGTGTCCGACCGAAAGTTCGGTTTCGGTTTCGATTTCGGCCGGAAAACCAGTTTCGGTCGGACTCTAATTGCTATGTAACAGTCTCCCTTTAGATTCCGATTTTGTATTTTTATCGGAGAAATTATTTTAGGATCTTTGTAAATGTTTAAATCCTAGTGTGTTTATGCTTTATACCATTTACTGAAATATATGGACTATATTAATGCCTATAATTTCGTGTTTCCTATAATGCCTATGATTTCCTTTGAAAAATGTATACGCAGAATGAAGGTTTGTGGTTGTTAAAGCGCTCGATTATATAATTGTATTTTAGACTTGTACTTATTTCTATCATAGATTTACATTGCTAATTACAGTTAAAAAAAAGAGGGCTCGTCCGGGATTTGAACCCGGGACCTCTCGCACCCAAAGCGAGAATCATACCCCTAGACCAACGAGCCGATATATTTAACACGTTCGATTTATAATATGTTTGTGAATGAATTGAAACGACTAAAGCGTTATATGTGTAATGACGTGACCACACATCTACCTACTTATAAAAAAATTGATCGTAAATTAATGTGTACAATATCTCACTATTTAATGTAATACAAATGAATAAAAGAAAATCCTGTACGTGTACTTGGCAATAAATTTTGAGTAACGTTTTCACATTCACATTTCATTTTACATCTCGAGGAATTCTTTACCGTCCTACAAAAAGAACACCAGAAAATATGCAGATCCCGAACAAATGTCTAAGTAGATATTACAAAGTATAAGTATTTTATCGGTCGATAGTTCTAATTGAACTGAGAACTAACTCTATTTATCAAAAACAGAAATAAAATATTTAGGTATAATTTAGTATAATTTAACAAAATGCGGGCTCGTCCGGGATTAGAACCCGGGACCTCTCGCACCCAAAGCGAGAATCATACCCCTAGACCAACGAGCCGGTTGATAGCTAATAACACAAACCTATATATGTAGATTGAATTCAATTCAACCACTTATGTAAACACTAAATTGTTTCTCGAACGTGAAAACATAGGCATATTGAACTTAAATAAAATGCTCACACTAATCCTAAGCAATATTTAAAATGTTAGAGGTACAAGAAAGATCATAGGTTACCTTGTTTCCAGAATAAATACTGTTCCCGTAAGATAAAAATATTAGTGTACTATGTTCCGCATATCACCGAATAAAAGTTTTCGGTCTATCCAAAGGAACATGCCTTCAATGCTTATACCTTTTATAGGTGAATTGTTCGTAGTTACCTAAATAGACCGGTTACCTATAATCGGTTACAGTTACGTTACCGCATATGGGAACTGGAAATGTTTCGTAATTAGACCTTTTTAAATAGGACGTAGAAATTCAAACACTTTTTCACTCGCAGTCTAAGCAAAGAGGAGCCTACTTTGCGGGATCGCTATGTCCGCCAAATATTTACGCAGCCTACAAGGTTGGTAAGTAAGGCGTGCTTATGTTTCTAAAAGGCTATAACTAAGGGCTTATGTTCCTTTCAAATACCTATGCAGACACACTGTTTTCTAACACGACAAGTCCAATTGTAATCTTATTAAATTCGTGCGTCTTTGCATACAAATATATATGTAAAATACGATAATATACTATTGTTGGTGTTTGGGATTATCGGGATAATGAGGCATGTGGTATTTCAAACTGCTATACGCTCCTGCATCGTTTCCCAGAGTTGGGGGATCAGCAATTTTTTTTTATGTTAAAGTAGTCAAGTGTTTAGCCGCGATCTCACCAGTTGGAAAGCGATGATGCTGCCTAGGATGCAGGACATATTATGTCTAACACATCAATATTCACCTGTTGTTGTCGTTTGTTGTGAACTGATTAGTATGTTATGTTAAACTGATAGGAACTCAATATCGGGCTAGTCTATTCAAGATTATTTTGCTCCACGTATCACTACATAGTATAAAACAAAGTCGCTTTCCGCTGTCTGTCCCTATGTCGCTATGTATGCTTAGATCTTTATAACTACGCAACGGATTTTGATGCGGTTTTTTTAATAGATAGACTGATTGAAGAGGAAGGTTTATATGTATAATAACATCCATAAATTAGTAGAGAAATACTGTTATTTTTGAGGTTTCTAATGTGATGTCGTGAATGATTACATTTTTTGCGGCGGTGGCGGGACGAAGTCGCGGGCAAAAGCCAGTAAAATATAAGTTACGTCAACATTCGGTATGTAGTGAAGTTAACTATTATTATTACCACGTTTAGTGTTATGTCTGCATATGTATGCGACTGTACAACAATCATTACTATACTATATCAGTGTTTACATAAGTGGTTTAATTGAAATCGATCTGCGTTTCAGGTATCCGTTAACAACTGGCTCGTTGGTCTAGGGGTATGATTCTCGCTTTGGGTGCGAGAGGTCCCGGGTTCAAATCCCGGACGAGCCCTATTTTTGTTAAATTACACTAAGCCGTACTGAAATATTTATTTGCTGTTTTTTGAATAGTGGAGTTCTCATTTTATTTATAACCATAATAATAGATTCAGATATTGTGTACTTTCGAATACTTAGACATTTGCTTTGGGTCTGTATGCGTCCTTGTTTGTATGTTTGTCTTTGCGGTAAGCAATCTAGTCAATTGTAAAATGTTTTTGAAACTGTAGTTAAATTTATTAATAGCATGCATATAGGATTTTCATTTGTTTTAATTATTATAATACTTAAAACACTGAACTATTTCACACATGAATTTATTTTCCGTTTACGTATAGTTACAGTAACGCAATTAAATGTTTAATGTTTTTATTTATTTATTTCATAACTAGCTTTTGCCTGCGACTTCGTCCCGCGCATATATTATTATACATATGTTATTATACATATAAACATTCCCATTGAATCACTCTATCTAATTAAAAAGACCGCATCAAAATCCCTTGCGTAGTTTTAAAGATCTAAGCATACATTGGTGCATAGGGACAGACAGCGGAAAGCGACTCGGTTTTATACTATGTAGTGTTTGAGTAAACTGGACACATATACCTACAACAACGAGACTTACATAGTGCATATATTTAATTTATTTAGCCACAAGTGTTATAAATACAACAGAATAATCACATCGGCTCGTTGGTCTAGGGGTATGATTCTCGCTTTGGGTGCGAGAGGTCCCGGGTTCAAATCCCGGACGAGCCCATTTTTTGTGTCTTAGTAACAATGAGGAATGCTATTTTATACTCCTGCGTATCGTCAGGCTATTCGTACATCGTTTTGTATTATTAAAAATTCATCAAACACTATATTTGTTATCGATTATACTTTTCAAGTACCAATTGGGCACACATTAAAAGATAATTAATACAAATTATACATACATAATATATACAAATTACGTTATATCCATCAGTAAATCAGTGGCGTGTATGACGGTAGTTAAAAGCCAACAAAGATCGAAAAAATCGCATCTCCAATAAAAATATCTCGTCTCGATTTGATTGTACAGTGTTTGTCGATTGATAGCAAGCGAAGCGGTCCTCGGAGGAGAAATGTATCGGCTAATGATTTGCTAACGACCATATTTATATTTTTAATGCACCCCGGGAACAGCTTATTTCCTTTGAGCGTATTGAGATCACTCGATATTAGATTCGTACGGTTCGTTGCCCTCGCTGCTGACGCTCTAGGTAATAGCCGTTTTTACCACGCGGAAAACATTCTGTTTACGTTTGTGATGAGTGTTGGATACGTGTTTGAGTTTGACTGTTTGAGTACGTATTTTACCTAAGTATTTTTCTTTGGTTTTGTTATTTGGCATCTCCGTAAACAGCATAAATTACAAATACAACTTAAGTTTCCAAATTATTTTATAATATTTTACATAAAATAAAAATAAACGTGCTACTCGTATTATTCTCTTCGTTCGTCTTTCTCAGCGGTTGACTTAGAAACGGAGAGGGTGAAGTTAAAAAGAGGGCTCGTCCGGGATTTGAACCCGGGACCTCTCGCACCCAAAGCGAGAATCATACCCCTAGACCAACGAGCCGGTTATATTATGTTAACTAATTTGTTGACCCTACAGATGTTTAACAGGTATTTGTGAGATTATAATAACAAGTAGGAACAAGGATTTGAAGAATGGTTAATGGAAAAACAAGTTATATTTTACATATAGAAACAGATGTCTATATACAACTGTAGGAAGTCTCATTCATTTCAACACGATATCTACATACATTCGAAATTTGAGAAACATTTAATGATCTTGAATGACATCCTCTTGCAAGATGTAACGATTATCATTTTGTACATAGATATTATCAGTATCATTAATATAGTTCACGCAAGTCAGCTTCATAACGCTCCCTACAAGTATATAAACAGCTATGGTTGCACTGATATACGACCAAAAGTTTTCTATGTATCTAATACGAAATATTTGAAATAAAATAATTGAAACCCCGAAAAGTAACTTATTTGCCGTGGAACATAATCAAACGAGTATATAGAAATCATTGCATTCTCCGTATTCGTTTACAATCGGATTGTTTTGTAGCTAACGGAGCGACATCTGTTATTATTTCTCGTTCAATATCAATGCATAACAAAATTTAACCACAACTAAATAGAACTGAAATCGGGTGGAGCGAGAGGTCTTAAGCGTGTTCGCAATAGGTACGGACGCGACAAGTAAATGACGTTGAATGTAACAAACAGTCAGAGTTGACGTAGCGCAATCAGTATGGCGCCATTTGTATACACCAGTTCGGTGTTCACGATTTCATATTGTTTTGTTAGGTTAAACACAATAATTTTCCGAGGTGTGTCATGTCTAACAATTCGCACTTGGCCAGCGTGGTAGACTATGGCCTAAATCTCTCTCTCTACGAGAGGAGACCCGGTCCAGCAGTGGACCAAAAAAGGGTCGAAAAACAAAAAAAAAATACGACGTATGTAACTATAATGTTACTAGTATTTCGTTAGTAAAGCTTAGGGGTAATAAAACAACATGATATGAAAATGTCTCGCTTCTTAGTTTACAATTTTGTGTAGTACCTACCTGACTGAATTCTTCCGCTCTTCGGTATAGCGCAGTCCAACCACAATTGTCGCTTGACGCCAGTGAAGATAAATTTGGACGCAAATACTTTGTCTTTCATTAATGTGAAAAGAGTAGCGAATGAGCAGGCAGAAGTCACGAGTGGCCTTTGTCACCCTTAGATATCTGCTACCGACCTCAAATAGCACTGTTAAAACGGAACTGTTCGTACCAATCAGTTCAGTTTGTAATAGGTATTAATGATAACTTTAGTTGGTTGCTATTAATTGGTAACGGGGTTGTACGGGTATTACTATTAGTAACATTGGTTAGTATAGTTTAGTTAGTATTTGTCAGTACGATTAGAGTTAACATTAGTTATCCTGGTATACGTGATTGGTCACAGATGTGTTGCCACTTTCGATGATGTAACATTGTCTGGTTTATTTTCGTATTCTAAGACGAGCAATAAGAGAACGAGAGGAAAATTCTATTGCAAGTGTCTGCGTATCGCTCAGTGAGCCCTGTAATATCGTATCTGCAAATTATTCAATACCGCATCTGCGCCCGTTCCGCTTTGAAAAATAATAAAGTTCCGTTTAAACGCTATTCGTATGAGATACGAATGAAGCGTAATAAAGAGTATTACAGAATGTATTGAATATAATGTACGGGCCACGTTTGTTTATGCACATTACGTCTAGATAATGCCCGTAAAAATAATGAATTGATTTCCTTGCGCTGTGATTTAGTTGTAATTTTATGGTCACGTAACCGTCGGCCTATTGTGGTAGCGAGAGAATGTGTTGTTTGGTAAATATTTCGAATGAAAATATATGTAATTAAATAATGTTTAATTTGTGATAGATCGTTTATAACGGTGTCGCTAGTAACCACCATTTTGCAGATGACTGCTGCAAGGCAGCAGCTGTTAACGTTATTGTCCCGGTCCCGTTATTCGAATGAAGAACACAAATATATCATGTTGACAGATTTTCAACAATTATTGTTCTAATTTTAGTGCTGTTTTTGTTTTTGTTTTGTTGTTGTTTTTATTAATTGTTCGTACCATACAAAAGAGTAATGAAGAATTGACCATTCGTTTTTTCCTATGCGTAATTTCCATTTCGTGAGAACATTTTTTTAAATGTAAGTAATTATTAACTAAATTATCCAGTTGATTAAACACGTGTATACGATTAAATTAAAGTTACATTTGTAAGAAAACATTAAATTTCAAAATCTCTATTATTGAGCCAGTGCGATCAAATGAAGAATAGCAATGACCTACCGCCGTACGACGCCTTAGCTATTACAAATCCAATAAATAGTTTCAACAAATTGAGTCAATTTAAAATAAAAAATAATGACTAAAATTTTAAATTTCAATTCCACTTTATATATTATCTTTATTGAAGATTATTACCAAATCGATGTAATAAGTAAATGAAGAAATGGACTCCTCATTCGTACAGCAACAATGCATGCTAACAACGACGAGATGGCGACTTCGCTTTCAGACAAAATGTTGCCATTACCGAATTGAGTAAAAAGTAATCATTTTTTATATGTATAGGTAAAAGCTTTGTTAGGTAATGTGAAAAAATAACGGTTTTTTATGCAGACTTTTTTGTAAATAGTATTTTTTATGGAGTAATTTCATGTTGAGGTTGCCAGTCTTGGATTAGTTACCTTGTACTTTCTATAAGATATTGGTTTAATTACTCACTATACTCAACATACACTGTACTGGTAACCGGCTCGTTGGTCTAGTGGTATGATTTTCGCTTCGGGTGTGAGAGGTCCCGGGTTCAAATCCCGGACGAGCCCATATACTTTTTATTCTCGTGATTCAATAACTTTTGACCTTAGGTACGAATACAGCAATTAGGTTCGGATTTTCAATCTACACGTTAGATAGTAGTTAAATAAAGTGATATTTGGTTTACCAACTGTTTGGTTAGTATATAATAGGTTCGGCAAATAATATTATTATGGAAAGAAGTACGGTACAATACAAAATAATATTTACATAGAATCGTGTAACATTTGAAAACTTTTAAAGTACATCTTTACTAAAACATTAGCGCCAAATTAAATAAAACATCCATTACAATGTCTCGTAGAACTGTTTTTGTACTCTTCATTTGGTCTAACAAACAGTACCACAACAGATCTTAAGTAAAAATAATATTAATGAAGTGACGGTAAGTCGTGAACCAACCCGTTAACCACTATTTACTTACAAACATTTGAAGTGGCAAAAGCAATAAATCTTATAAGTAATAACATAACATAGATTAACCTTAAATTAAATTCGCACAACCAATCCGAAATTGATCATAGATTCCTTACGAATGGTTTGCAATGGTTGTTTTTTTGTAACTTTAGTAGTCTAGTCTTTAGCAATGAGTTGCTTCTTTGTGATATGCCTCGCCGTTACGCACTGACAGTAAGCAGGCTTCGGTATCTTACACCACGGAGCGGACTAGCAATATTTTACTTTACCATACTCTACCAAACATGGTAGTAACAACTAGGGCAAGGCGCCTAGCGGACCGCGTGTTGCATATACGCTCCCGCGCGCAATAAGCGATCAATGCAATCATGATTAATTATTCCAAGGTACTTAAATCAAATATCGCAGGTACTTGGTGTCTGACTAGAGGCGTCTCAGGCCTCAGTAGCAA
>DWDX01004804.1:0-11243 GCA_018245675.1 Agara michaeli | reverse complement strand
ATCTGTTTCATTTCCTACGTAAACTTTTGCGTTTCGAATGTTTATTAGATCTATTCGTTAGTCCGTACCAGTATCGGCCCGAACGATCAATCTCAGCATGTACGATCCGTCAATTTCCTCTGAAATAATTAAATTTCCTGTTATCGAGAGTGAAGTAAAGCTTAATCTGTGTACCAAGATACCTAGACGTATGTAGCTGACGATTCTCGCGTGATCATTCAATGGGTATTCGAATTTATCTGTACCTCGCTTTCGTCCGTTGCAAGTGTCTAGGGACAGCAGCGACCATTAGTGACTGCTGCTTGTTGGTTATCTCTTTACAAAAAAAACGTGTTCTAAGCTGCCTTACGATATTTAGCAAATTGACCTCGGAAATTATAGGAATGATATAAATTGAATGACAGCAATAACCTCATACAACTTGAATATCACATGTCTCAATGCGAATATTGTTAGGAAAATGCAGATATGCATATTTTAAAAAGGACATACCACCGAATTGACAAAATGTCGCTTATCTTCCAAGATCTTTTTTCGTTATTCCAGAGTATTTTTCAAAGACACCGAGAAAGATCAAAAAGGCATTAAGTATTAAGATTTCCCTGAAAAATGTGCACGGGCGGCTCGGTCGATACTCTCTCCCCGCGCCCCGCAGGTGCGACGAGATAATCCAAGATGGCCGCCGAGATAGGACGTGACGTCACGGCCCGTCCCCCGCCCCAAGCGCATCCTCGAAGCCTCGCCACCCTCCTTGGAGCCTTTCAGAAATCTGCTTAGTACCATCCGCAAAAACACTGCGCGAATATTTCTTTTCCATTAGTTACACTCTCAACAAAACATCAGGACAATATTAATAATTAAGTCAAACATACAGTAATATGTAGTTTGCATTATCTCCAATTTACGCACCTAAAATCTAAGACCGAGGTTATTTTAATTGATAATGTTATTGATTATGTTAGTAACTGATTTTTTTTGGTTGACATTGTGTTTGGTCACAATGTGTTTTTTTTACTAAGAAATACTAATGAGCAATGAAATACTAATGTTTAGCAATAGTTTTATTGTTTCATATACGACTCTTTAGGCACTGGTACTGACTTCGGCAGATGCTGGCCTTCAACGAAGAAACCACCTGGTCCGCCCTTGTAAGTTGTGGTGTATATCACTCCGTCGTCGCCGACGAATTGGTACTGGCCCTCGATCTCCAGCACAAGTGCACCATCCTTGCCGGTTACTAGCCGTCCACGTTCCGATACTATGGTATCTGAAGAAAAATTTAAATTAACAAACAAACTTCAAATGGAAATGCTAAGAAATACAATAACAAGAAGCCTGAAATGAAACACAAAAAATGTTTTCTTTTCCAGCCCTCCATTGTTTCATTGTTGGAGACGGGTCTCATTTCATAATGTGAATTTTTTATGCCATGCGGCCAAATGCGGTTCGGCAGACTTCTCAAACCTCAAAAAATATAAATTGGTTTAATAAGTCGGTGAGTTAGCGTTAAACGCCCATTTAATAGTTCAGCAACGTATGAAACTCACTTTCAGCGGTGACGTAATGAAGAGAATACTGTCCGAACTCGTCGTGCACTTCCTCGTGTAGTAACGCTGGGAGAGAGCGGAGTGAACCGGCTTCCAACGCGGGCGCACTCCATGCCGCGGCCACGATACAGGCAAGCACGAGAACCTGCACAAAAATTACAATTAAACTGTAATCACAATTGACAAACGCGTTGCTCCCCTGGTCAGCGTACCTGACTAAGGAAATATTTATAATAGAATCGCAAAGGTAGCTGCTGTATTGTAAAATAACACTTTCAAAAGATCCCGAAATGAAAACAGTAGAGTACCTAATAAAAAATATTGAGGTTATCACAGAAAACTGACTTAAGTAATGAAACACAATTGAAATTATAAAGTCATTGAAAATTGTTAGAAGCAATAATTAGTTATTGACTTACGAATTTCATGGCGACTTTTTTTCTAACTACGTTATCTCTTCTGATTCAAAGACTCGAGCTGTTTGTTGATATTTCATAAATGTTCAGTATATATATATTGGTTTAAATTGACAATGCCATAAAAGAGTAATTAAAGCTTGTTGATCAGGTTTCCGTGAATGTAATTAGCAAAATTGTAGCATAATGTAAATGCTCATTACCATTGCTCAGTGCAAACCGATGAACCTAAAAATGACTTTATAAGACGAGTTTTAAATATGGAATGTTATTTGAATGCCTAAAGGACTAAAAACAAATTTGATTTCTGTTCATTTGTTTAGTTCAGGAAAGTAACTTTAATTAGAGCAAAATGAATCTCAAATATTAACATGAGATTTTTTTAAATAACACATTTTTATATTTGCCGTCTGTGCCTTTTTTAATTTAAGGTATTTTTCCAATATCTCCACTCATCCTTGTTTAAGTTATATTGTTATTTTTTTCTAAAATCGAGGTGTCTCAATTGCGGATCGCTATTTCGATGTTTTTTTTAGAATATCTATTCAAATATTCCACGCGTTACCTGCTGTCGCTACACGGGGGAGTGTAGGCGCTATGTACAGTGAGCTATGTAAGAGGTTATCTCGCCGCTGAAGCCTATCTAAATCTGTATTATCGCAACCAGCGCATAATTATTATTACACGTTCTCTATGATTTACATAGACATGTTTACTGTTGAGCGGCTTTTCAATTATAACTTTTGGGATATTCCACGGGATATGTAATGTTGAATTAAATTTTAGACGTTTCAAATGTTACACGTATAATCTATAAACGATGTAAACTTAGGTATAACAATAATTAAATATTTAGGAACCAATGAACAATGATCTGAGAAATATTTTGCATGTGTGATTTCGAAATATGATGGAAGTGATCATCTAAAAAATATATACAGACGAATTGAGAACCTCCTCCTTTTTTTGAAGTCGGTTAAAAATGACCTAGTACTCACCTATACTGATTACAATATTTAATTAAGACCTAAAAAATAAAATGAAACATAGGAGTACTTTAAGTTCGGAGTTTATCCGTGGTAGTGGCAGTGACGCATCTACGTCTGCAAGACACTTCGAAATATTGTGTATAAAATAATTAAGCGTAATCCAGCTTCGACAGCTCACTAAGCGATCGGCTAAAAGAGCAAAAAGAAAGTATCTCACACCTCACTCGAATCGTAGCTCTCTCGTCCGGCACTCACAAAATCGCTTAACCGCTCAATCTGGGAACAATCCCGCACCCCGGGAACAAAGGCAGCTGAAGTGTCGACGAGGTAACGGTCGAGATGGCGACGGAACTTCTGTGTGCCTTATCAGCATCATCACAGAGGCCTATTGGTGTATTCTCAGTAGCATTGCCACGCTCTTCCGTTCGGCTTACCGGAGCTGGTTTTAATAAAAGTTTTTTAAATTTTTTCTATTGTGTACGCCTGCGTGTGACTGCGAGTTCACCTGATAGGTAACAGAAATGCAGTCTGAGGTGTAGCGCGCTTACCTAAAGAGTGTTAATGCAATATTGTCTTTAATAATCGCAAATTATATGTATCAGGAAAAATAGTTGCCTGTAGGTGGTTCCATTCATGATTAAATATGTCCCGGATTTACCGTGTAGCTATTTTTGGATAGCCTGACTAACAAACCCCAATGACAAATCTAACTGAAATCTTTTCTCATAATCCCCCACCTACTCGTAGTTAATGCAATGAGGTGGGTGTGGAAACTGATAATAGTACGTTACGCTACAATTTTTTTTTAATTAAATTCTAACTTTATATAATCATTATGGAAAATCTGAAACCGCGCTTGGCAACTGACACGAGTAAAATCAAAAATAAACTAAAAACATTTTAAAATAATTACTTACATATAGTAAGTAAAATACTATTTTTACTTACATAAAGTGATTTGTTGCTCAGTTTATTTCAATGACAAAGTAACTTATTATCAAGCGAATACATCTAAGAGTTGGGATTTGGATTCTGAGCAAGTGTCTATTATAATCACTTCAAGTGTTAATAAGTAAGAAAGAAATTATTGAATATCATGCTTCTGTAAATCTTTTGTAAAAGGATAACCAATACGCGTAAAGACATGTGCCTACACACTCGGCTCTTGGCGGAAATGGCGTCTAACCGGATATTGTATCGCGGCTTCATCTCCGGTGCGCTTCCGGTTCCGGCCTCTCGCCTCATGCGTTCCTCGGGCGTTCCTCACCTAATTACCTGTCACCTATGTGTACTTATGTAGTTGATTGGTGTACGAAAAGCCTACATTTACTTTGACTACTAATACCTATATATTTATATCTAACAAACACAATTACATAAACACAAAATAGCAGCAAGGCGTAAAAGTTTCAATATGTAAACTCTGACTTTGACCAAGTTTTGTCATCGCCCACTTTACCTGATAAATTTTGTTACGTTTTTTGAAATCATCCAAATATTTTATATTTTCAACATTTTAGTCAATAAATTAACGTAGCTTTATTTAATATAATAATCGGAAAGATAAACTCAGTATTGTACAGAAATAAATAAATACATACAAAATGTATTAAAATCTCGCATTACAATAAATTGCTCGAAGCAATAAATTGTCCCACAATATACGTCGCAATAGAACGCAATTCACGTTGCGCGAAAACCGCGCGAACATGTCAAACAAATGTCATTTTGACACCCCAAAACGGCCTCTAACCTAGGGGTGGCGCTTATATTGACTGGTGCAATACGGCATTATGTCCCAATAGCTGAGACCACTAGTATTTCTATTAACTGCGAGAGACCTAGATTACTTTAATGCGATTCGATATATGTCGATTAATATCGTCAGATGCGTCCGACACCTCTAAAGTAAACCTTTCGAATATGTCCGTAAGTTATTCGGAAATGTACCTTAATCTCGATTATTTTCAGATTTTTATGTATCGTCGGAAAGGGTAAAGTCATCGAGAATATGGTTTTGCTATCAAATGGCTATATCATTCATTCCTCGGATATCAGCAAGTGAAGAGAGAAACTACGAATCTCGTGTCTGTAATAAACCTTCTCATTCCCAGTATTTGATTTGTTGGATGTTAATGATTTTTAATGTACCGGTATTAATCTTATATGTATATAATACATTTAGAAAACTTTTTTTAATTGCCATTTAAGATCGACTTTTGACAACCCTAACAGTAACTGTCGAGTACACCAATATTGGACAATTAAGTCTATGGACCTTCTGTAATGTTTGTTAACATAACTATTTATTTAAAAGTTACAGAAGAAACAGCTGTTCCGAAGTGAATATTGTATTCATTTGATTAGGTCAAAATCTGTACAACTGGATGTTATTAAATATTTTACCTGACAAAAATTATAAGTTCAATGTGATAGCAAATGGGTCAAAATTTCAATTTTAAATACGTTATTTTCCAACAGAAAATCTTTCGGTTGCGTGTCATCAATAGTTTCACGATACGCTATATCCGTGAGCGAGGAAGTGTGAATTAGCGCGGCTTAGTCAGAGCGTGCCGGCCGCGTGTACCATTATTGTCTATGCGCTGCATCCCCTGAAGTTGCTGTCATAAATGACGTTTGTCATTCGAAGTGACAAACATTATGTTCTATTGTCTATAACGGTACGGCATGTTATTGTTTTTATGCATCTCAGTTACTAAGGTAACTTAAGAATCGCAATATTTTTGTATCGTCTGTCGTGTAGTCATGCGAAAGGTCTAACACATATTCAAAGTGTTGCATCAAATTAGTCGAAAGTATTTTTTAAGTAGTAACTGAAATGAATTCTTCAATAACACTACAAATGTTGAATAATTAAAATTCTACAAAGCAGGTTACATTATTACATTCTTTTTAAACAGTATATTCATTTGAACTCAAATTGATAGTATTCATAATTAGTTACCCAATTATAATTATTAGGGCACCTCATGTTGCGTTATTAGTATGAGTACCAACAAATAATAATTAAAACTTAATTGACAGCACGTCTAATTTAAACATACTACGATCAACTCCTATTGCGTCCTATTGAGTTCGATAACCATCTGAGATTTAAAACTTATTTACAAAATAGTTACGACAGGTATATTGATGTATGTTTTAATCACATTTTCTATTGAAGTCCATTTTTTTGTAACCTACGTATGACACAATTAAACTGATACACAGCTGTCTTTGACATCGAGTTTCCCTGTCAAAGAACGACTTTAACGTTGCAAATAACGTTTACCGCCACAACAATCAGCAGGCCTTTTAAATTAACGCGCTTTGCCTACATACCACAACGTATTAGCAGTGGTTAGGAGTACATACAGGGACGAAGTAGAACACACTACCCCATACCAACCAAATTTTATCTTACCCCACATTATGATTTGATTTACCGATATCTCCAGTTACATTGCCACCCTTGATTACAGTTTGCACCCTAACATAACGATAAGTTTAATTAAAATCTTCTAGGCAATTAAGATTAAAATAGTCTGTTTTAATATATTCTTTGTAGCTAGACATTTGTAATAACCGATAATACTTAGCAAATCTATACTGTGTTCAGTCTGATACGAAGTCTTTACAGCTGTTACAGTTTTACAGAGAAAATGCGGATTACAGATTGAAATAATAAACGTTTTGAACATAAATTACAGATATATATATTGCAACTCAAAATCTTACAACAGCAGCAAACTTACAAATAAAAAATAATGTGACCAACCTAACATGCCTGATTAAATGACAAAAGTAGTAACTTAACAAAATAAATGTTTGTGCTATAATTAGAAATACAAAATAGCCAAAAATCCATGAATCTTTTTTCACTGTTTGTGATAGACAATTACAAAGAAGATATTACGGCTCGGTTAGTTACAAAACTATAAAGCATATATCTAAATAACATCAAATACCTCCTTATTATTAAAATAATATTTGGTACAAGTGAAATGTTTGGTTCTTATTTAAATTTCTTATTTTTATGGCATATTAGTGTTCTATTTCGCACTTTAGTATTGAGACAGAGCAAAAATAAACAATTAACAGTGCCGATATAATAAGATAAATTTGGTCCATATTCCCGGGTCGGTTTCGCGTGCAGTCATTCAAACACAATTACATCTGTTATTTAAAGCTAAACTATAGATCTCGGTGTCACCCTTCGATGCCAGGGTTCATTTAACCCCCTCGATCATAAACGCACAATGACGCCTGGTCGAGGGGTGGTCGAGAAACTGATTGCAGCCATTTAACTGGCAGGCGTACGCTTTGAGAAACGAAGAAGCAAACGGAAAATGATTTTTTCATTGCTCGTAGAATTTTTGAAGTACTGTTCCATTTTAAAACTTTATTTTTATATACTGTAAAATATTCATTTGAGAAGTTTTTGTAAACTCTTTGAATAGTAATGAATACTATACTATGCTAATAATTTCAAGTATGCAGTTTTCCCAACGTTAGCTACAATCATTGTACACTATATTATAGTGATATTCTTATAACAGAAGTGATTTACACTTAGACTTAGATGAAAACCAACGCATTAAAACTATATAAACCCAAACAGTTTATAATAGTAATTAAAATGTATTAACATTTACCGATCGGGTTTCTATTAGAAAGTAAGCGAAACTTTTCAAAGGCGTCAATCTTAAAGCTGGGGCAGCAGAGGAAATTTTATAAATCAATCAAAGTTTGAAACAAAGATCATAATTCCCACGCAACGACTCTTCTGGAAAACTTAAATTACTCTTTTTCCGCATTACGAGTGCGAAAAATCTTCTTGACGGCCTGAGAAATTGATGGCGTCGAAAAAACCGGCAAGTCAAATCCGGCAACTTTTTACGTCAGCCGAGTTTCACTTAAAGAAGTTTCTACATCCATTTGGAAGTCGCTCCTATACGACAAGCTGACAAATTTTAATGAACCCCCGGGACCGTTAATGTCTGCGAGCTGCGTAATGGGAAAACTTTGGAGCCTCCGCTCGAATGTAAGCTCGTTCGGGATTTTTGTTTTATATCTACATTAGCACATTGTAGTCGACACATATTCGACGAACTCTGAACAAAACAACTTAAAGCCGACTTCGGATAACAAAGTCATAAAATTACCTCCGCATATTGATTACGCGAAATTAAACAATATAAAGTTTTATCGCCGTTCTCAGGAGGCGATGAGTTAAAACTCGTAACTCTATACCCTTGGGTACGCGCCAATAAAAAGCACAATCTTTTCGTCGTGTGCCGTTTGAACTTTTTCATCGAATTAACTCCGCGCGATATACATTACATTATAAATTTCAACCTACACTATGGTCTGAATGACCAGCGAAAAAATTATTGGGGGCCACATGATTGTGATTTAAACGGCTAACCCCCGGTTAGGGCGGCGTCGGCGTCATCCATCATACGCTTTACATATGTTTGAATAAAGCTCGTGGGAAAAGGATTTCCTCTCAGAAGTCAAAGCGGTATTTTGCAATAATGTAGGGTGTCCAAACTAAAGTTGTGGAATAATTTGTCGTTGAGGTAGTAGTAACGTCAACAGTACAACGCATTGGTATAGGTATAGTGATGCTTTCAGCTTGCAAGGTTTTTATCTATCAGCTTCAGAACAGATATTTTATTATTATTATTATTCTCTAAGGTGTAAGACATACGCCTACATTTTTGAACTAAGATTGAGCTAAGAGCAAAAGATAAATGAATGAAATGGAAATTTTTCGAACTTTTACAATAATAGGTATCTACTACTTAATATGAGAGACAAAGGGAATCGATCCAGCATAGATCATGTTCGTAACTCTACCTCTGTCCTGTGGTCGAGCACAGCATGGTGTGCCGACATACAAATAGCGGATTAGGGCAGTTTAGCAAACAAGGCGTCGCCGGCGTGTGCCGTCGCCCTTACAGCTAATGCTGTATTAATGTCCATTAGAAACGAGCATTGTTCTGTAAGAGCGACGATTTATTCAGATTTATTCGGCTAATGTGACTCTCTAAGCCGAAGATTTTCGCACGAAGCATTGAAGAGTCAAGTGGGTCCATTGTTATGGCCTTAACACGTTTTCATTCTGAATTAATCTTAGCCAATTGTAAATTTTCGAAGCAAACATTAAAGTAACGCTTACGTGAGATCATTGAAAGAGTTAAACAGTTTATTCTCGAGCTTAATATTTAACAGACAATAATCTCAACATTCATGAATTAATTTGTCATTTCATACAAAATATGTGAAATGTGTAATACAATCATACGATTTACCGTGCTCTATATTAAGTCCATGGGTAGGTTGTCTCTTAAGTAACATGATTCGTGAAATGAAGCAAGACTGACCTATGATACCGTGGTACATATTTCTAACTACAATCAATATTATGTCCACTGTATGTCCATCTATGGGTACGTCTTTTCCTTTATGTGGTGGACACCTAAACCATGCTGCTCTATCGCGAATATAAGCTATTTCATTTAATTGTAGAATATTTCAATTCACATGGCCACGCTAAACTCTCGAACAAAACCATTGTAACTTTGCTAAGTTATGAAGGATCGATATACTACTTACTTATGTATGTACGTGCATGAGAAACCTGAATAATCATCAACTAGTATTATTTATTATTCTCATGGTACAAGTAAGATTTATTTCTTATTGAATTATTAATGAAGTAGTACCGGGGTATCATGCAATCGCGTAACCTTGCAACACAACCAAGGTCGTTATTGATTGGTGGTTTGTGGAATGGCGATAAGACTAGCCTTATCAAAGCGCGGAGCACGTGTCGACAGCCCCCACAGCTTTGATAGAAAGCTACTATTACTGCCATTACGTTGTTTTATGGGGCATTAAGATAATACTGTTATTACCTCCTTATGACCTTTAAGATAGTTGTTTGGCCAATTCCGTCGTGGTTCCGATCTAAAAACCATTCCGGTTTTTCTAATGTGCTTAGTCTTTAAAATCAGGAAAATCTTTGATTTTGAAACGGAATAAAAAAAATTGCAATTATACTATTATTATTGCGATTATATATAAGATGCGATATTATTGGGTAATATCCAAGTGTCATGACTTATAGGTAGGTGGAAACCTGTGTAATTGAATAATCATTGAAAGCATAGATTTTCATTTGATTATGATTATTTGCTATGCGATGGATACCCTTACTAAAACTGCTTCAATATAAGCGTCATTTGATTTAAATTAATGAAATTGTCAAAATCTCATCTCAACGGACGCGCCAGTCCACAAAGCGATCTCATTACCGGCGTTTCACTTTACACTTCCTGCGTATTTGTGTGCAATCTGTAGTGTGCAAATCCGTTAATCTTATTTGGCGGGTAGTCGAAGCGCACGTGGCGCCACGTGGCCCCAAATCGAACTAATCTCGGGACCGTACGCGTCGGCGGCGGGCTGAGCGCGTGCGCGACACCGATAACGCCAAGAAATGCTATTCATTCCCGCTCTTTTGTTGCGAACAATCACATATTTATTTATGATATTTGCTACAACCTGCCCTCCACCCTACTTAATGCCACCTTGTCACCCTTGTTAGTGAAAAAGAAAACTTGATGGATATTTAGAAAATATGTAATTGTTTTGATTAATACAAAGCTTACACATATATAACTATTTCTAAAATTCATAACCAAAACTGGTATTAATTATAATGACAATTTCATTTCATAAAAATGGTAAATATTTCATGTGTCTAGTTGTAATTTAATATTTTCACAACATATTTAAGGTGTAGTTCGAATATGTTACATTAAAATGTACTGTAATAAAATATAAACTGCTGAAGATTATATCAGTGTCCTAATTCCGAGTTAAGCGTGTGATTAAATATTGTCAAATTCAAATACAATAATATTAACTATGATAGTAATACGCAATTATATAGTTTTTTAATTTTGTACAGATTTTTAACAAACTAACATACGCTCTCCACGGTTACACTTTTTCATCGTTATATTTATTGCGTTAAGAAACAAAATATTAACCTATCTGCAGTAATGAGCTCGAAGGAATGTGCGTAAAGAAATTTGTTCTACAATCCTATGCAATAATTTATAGACATATATACTTATTACATAGAACTCGGGAAGAGTCAATGGTTCATATCAGAATATTATGTACTAGCTGGTTCCCGCGGCTTCGCCGGCATTGTCAATAGAATTTATTTTGTTCGCGCATCTTACCGTTATGGCGTCAGTAACGCCATCTATAGCGCT
>DWDX01004803.1:0-11245 GCA_018245675.1 Agara michaeli | reverse complement strand
AACCCGGGATTTGAACCCGGGACCTCCCGATCGGCAGTCGCGCTAGCAACCGCCCGACCAACGAGGCACTCAAAAAACGGTAATCATAAATAACTATTCTTATATAACCATAACATCTATCCTGGTCTAGCGATGACTTAGCCAACACTCAACCGACCTGTTATATTTAGGTGCTTTAAAAAATGTATTACAACTATGCTCGGTACCAGACGTTTACGGAAATATCTCACAAATGTTTTCCTTCCCTTCGAATATGCACTACGCGACCGAGTTTCCAACAAAATATATGCACAAGACTCGTCGATTGTCATTTTCCTCAACTTCTGAGAGCATTAATATTCATACGTACGAGTCTCGACCGCCTTCGCGATCATAGCACGCGAGGTCAATAACAACATTACTAAACGCAAGCATTCATTACATTAACTCCTAATGTTCCACATATTTTATTTTATTTTACAGTTTAGGGGAAAGTTACTGCTAACATACATGTGAATAGTAAAGGGCCCGTTACAAGATTTCACCGATACACACTTGATAAAACTTTAAACTGGAAGCAGATGAGCACATATTAACAGGAAAGAAAAGTGGAATAATAAATAAAAGGACAAACGAGTTTTTGAAAATATACTGATTATGTATCTCTTTTAGGACTGTACCGTTGTATCGTAAAGGAGCTAGCTAAAGAAATGTTCAGTATGTAATCTACATATTTGTTGAAGCATAATCCGTAAAAGGGAAGGCAACATCTTCTTATAAACCAGAATGGCAAGCAACGTTATAATTAAAGATTTGTTTACTTGCAAAAGATTTGTTTTAATTCTTTTTTTTCAGTAAAACTGGAATTGCTCATTTCACTGTAAATTATGTGTTATCAACTTTTTCAACGCAACCGAAATCCTTCAACCTCCAACAACAACTGCATTTAGTCCGCCCATTGCATAAAACAAATAGATTTTATATATTTATTTATTTAAAAAGTACGTAGCATGTAACTTCCATGTTTTATACAATAACAAAACAATCCCGCCTCTCCACTGAATCAGAAATGGCTGCCCGTTTGTTTCACAAATAAAATAATCGGCTATTAGTAGATTAACTCCATCATTTTCAACTAATTTCTATAACAATAGTTATTGATAACTCTGTATAAGCGTAATAGATATTTAAGATACCTTTTAGTTAATTTTCAATATAAACCTAATTTGAGTTGAATAATTATTCTCTTCAAGCGTTCCGAGTTTAAACGAAAGCTAAAACCTTGCCAGTTTTGTCGTGACGTGTTAAACTAGCAGGCGGAGGAGGAAAACTAACAGTTAGTACGTCAATATAATAAAATATTCAGTATTGTTTACGTCACAGCCCAGATTCCTATTACGAAGCTAAGGATTCTTATAAGCCGATAAATCCATTTTTAAATAATACGCGCATCGATATTTACCTATTTTATTAATTACTTATATGGTATGGATAATTGAAACATATTTTGTAAAACAAAAAACCTTCATGACTGCTCCTGTATTTACAAATCCCCATCGCTATCCAGGCAACCGATAAACATACAGATGCAGAACAAATATACATCAACTATTCATGTCGAGTGGAACACCATACCGTACCAGGAACTTGTTGTTATAAATATATATTGGAAAGTAGGACATTAGTGCCAAGTATATTCTTGCAAATAATTGTTCGAATAGGCACTATTATCAATCAGACCTAGTACAGATATTATATTGCAACATTCAATCTTTTACACTAGAGATTCCTTACAAGTCAAAAAGACATGGTAGAGCATGATGTTCATTAGATAATTGGTCACGTACCTCGCTGTAGCCTGTCCGCCAGGCCAGTAGAACGCCCAGAACGGGTCCTGGAAAGGAGATTCCTCAGCCGGCGCAGACCAGAGCGGACACGACGGCGTTATAAGTCTTAAAGTTAACTCTGGGGTGAGGTGGCGACGAGACGGCATGGTGTGTTTGAAGATTTGTGACCTTATGGAGTTCATACTGAAAAAAATAAATACCTTGTTAATTTAGTGCTTTATTGCGTAATAAGATGATAGACCCGATCTGTTTCTGCTAATCATTATCATACAAAACCCCGATATATTTCTTCAGTGGTACGCGAGACAGAGTCACGATCCTTTTATGGCCATCCAAGCTGTTACAGAGGCACTGGATCTCCTAGGAACGAGCCGGGTAAGAGCCGTAGTGTATGAAAGCAAATGTGGAATTACAAGTAAAAGAACAACTGAAAATTTTACTAGTCCACTTTGATGACTTGTATAAATACACCTGCAAACATGATTGCTTATCTTAATAAAAGGTTACAGCGAAACGGATCCACCTGAGCCAGCCATACCGACCGTTATCTAAACCTTTTTGATTTATCTAATCTACATGTTCATGAGTAACCATGATATGAATTATGAACGAAGCAATGTTAGCGCTGATTTGGGTATACCAGTGTTTTTAACACTGGCTTTTCGCGGAGTACTTTATAATAGACCACCGTTGATAGTAGTTCCATTTCCAATGTTTAACTATTCTGTATTTCAGCCTTGCATATAGGTAGTATGACTTCGCAAAAGTATGACTTAGTTAAATTTTAGCATGTGCTGTATTTTTCAAATAATGAATTTGTTGTTCACGTCTTTCTATCTCTGCATTATATTGTTGGTGAAAATGTAACTGTGTATTAAATAAAACCTCAACTTGAATGTAATGTAAGTTTAAGTATATAAAATAAAATTTAAATATAAATGAAAAATGAACATTTATGTGTAATGCTCTGTTCATACTCAAAACTCAGTTCGGCTGATCCTTCGGTCTGACCTTGTTCGGTAATTTTAGAATTTGTTCTGGCAACCCTGCAACCGTATGACTTGCGCTTATCACATCACGTGCGTATGAGCGCACGCGACCAATAAAAAATTTAATGTCATCCAATGCGTGAAAAAAATGGCGATTTTTTTTAATGCGACAGACTATTCCTTTATGTTAAAATTAAATGCTGCTTAACATATAAATTGTTTGTTTCTAAATGTTTCGCCTAACGTCAAAATCTTCTACTAAGTACATAATATATCAATGTCGAGTACCTATCTACTTAGCTTTTTGGATGTACATACGATTCTATGGTACCAAACATAAGTTCGTTTGGAATTGTTTTATGGTATTAAAAATGTTATTACTTTTATATGCGTAGGAGTTTTTTGTCTAAAGGTCATATTTATTTATTTACGCCTTGGATAAAAAAATTAAAACAGAAGAAATGAAGGAAGTATAACAGTAAACCAAATTATGCAACTCTTTTATCATTTACGAGTATTAATTGGTAAGTATCTTATCTTCCCCTGTAGCAGCACACTTTGCTGCCTCATTTTCTGCTGTCGTCATCGAGACGTGCGAGTTTCGAATCAGCTGGTCGATTTGTTGGTGGAAATTATGCAATATACGTCCTTAGTACGCAACAAATAAGAGTTGATTTAGCATGAAAAATTGTAACGTACGCAATTTGCACGCAATCATTACAATCGTTTATTTAATAAAGTGGTTTCATAGCCGCTGACGTTTCATGAAGTCTCATCTTTTCGTCTTTAAGCTCGAGAGTTTAAGGTTTAAAATTGACTGCGTAACAGGTCATTACGATCAGGACTCGGCTGTGATATGAATATGAACAATGTACGTCACTGGAATTGTTTTCTTCAGAAGATTTATCAAGAAATAAGAATAACTTCCACTACGTTCACGTCGGATACATTTAAAGGAATTCAAAGTCAATTGTCAGCATTGTACATTTGATGTCGACTTAACATTGAATATCGCTATAACTGCGAAGGAAAATACTATGTCTATGGTGTTTGGTATAGCTAAGGCTTAAGTCTATCTATTTGCATGCATTTTGCAATAAAAAACCAAGGTTCATCGTGATAGAATTTTAATAGGACACAATACTTGCACTGATACTAACGTACACCAACTGGATTGATTAACATTAACAGGCCTATTTCTGCAGTCCTATTCGAAGTCGGTCGTGCTTGTCCATGGACGATAGCGAGCGCTGTGAACGCTGCCGGATCGTTTGCTGCCACTATCGTTACTTAAAAAAAAACCCTTGGCCCGGCTGCAATCTTTTTTACTTCCCCCTATTGGCGTTGGGTTTCTGTGGCAACCACAGCGAGCCTGATTAGAAAATGTCCTGTAAATATTTAGTACACAATAAAAATAATGTACGCTGACTGTTTTTACATGCAATAAGATCTGCCCACTATTTGGGTAATTTGATTCATTAATAACAAAACCGAATAACGAGTGTTAATTGATCACTGTGTCGGAACAAAAACATTACAACGTATAAACCTGGAGACAGTTAGATAAGGCGAGATATCGGCGCGCGGTACGGGCGGCGGCGGCGCGATCCGTGGAACTGCATTTTATCAACATCTGTACTATTGCGTGGCAACTGTCACGTGCCGATAGAGTGTCAAAACAGAATTGTGTTAAAAACATTCACTTATCGGCTATCAATATGTTATGATCTGCGCCAAAACATCGCAATTATCGCCGCGCGAGATGTCGGCGCGCTAATATGTTCGCAGACGTGGACACAACAAACAATACCACGAATACCGTTATCGATGTGTAAAATTACGCAGTAAATAAACATACTTGAGAACCATTGAAGTACATACTGCAGATTGATTGTTTCCTGTAAATGTATTCGTTTGTTTATGCTGTCCTGGATGCTACTTTGTCAAAGGCTGTACATCAAATACAGCAATGGACAAGAATGGATTAGAAAAAATATTGTTTTTATTTATTTATCTTCTTATTGGTCCACTGTTGGACCGGGTCTCCTCTCGTAGTTTGAGGGTTTTAGGTCATAATCTAGCACGCTGGCCAAGTTCGGATTGATAGACTTCACTCACCTCAGAAAATATTATACACTTTATAACATCTCTGAGGTGTGCAGGTTTCCTCGCGATGTTTTCCTTCACCGTTATAGCGAGTGATATTTAAATTTTAGTTATAAAACGCTCGTAACAAGTGAGAGGTGCGCGCCAGTTGAACCCAGTCCCCGGACTGGGAGGCTGAATTTTAAACCACTGGGCTATCACTGCTAGTGGCTAGTGGACTTATAAATTTATGTATATCAGTTTTAGCGATTGACTAATCCAGTACACTTCTGTAGAAAAAGGACTTTGTTTAACTTGTTAGCCTTTTACTAACGTATCGAGGTAACCTATTATTGACACGACATAGCAAACAACACATTCTTACTATAAATATCTTAATATTACAGACGAACCATATCATGATTATTCAAGAACTGCCATCCAGTTATCGCAGTCAGACATCTTATCGTGACAAATATTGCTAGACGTGTTTAATGATTTTTCGTTATTAAAGGATTATATTATTATTACGTTTTTAATATCTAATCTGGTTCAATGCGAGTACTATCCGGATCTTAAACAAACATTGTCTATTGAACGTAATAATTATAATATATACCTATCTATGTATGTACATATATGAGTAATGATAGTTTGACTACATTTGGAGCACTGTACTTTAAATTGGAATTAATTGTATTAGGTTTTACAATATGTAGATAGACATAATTTATTTCACAAAGCTGCAAGTTGTAAACAATAGATTCGAACTTCAAAATACGAAAAATGAGGTTTAGGACTAAACCATGTGTGCAAATAACTGGTTCGTTGAAACTACCTGGACTTTTAGATTTACATGAACAATATGAATGTAAACAATGAATATTTTATCTTAATTAATGTGTTCTCTAAGATCTTTTCCATATAAACTACTACTATGTCAAATCAGGCGATGTTCGTTGGTAAATCTGCCTGTAGTATTTGTAAAAGTGTTTGTAAAACCGACCTCAAATCGGTCTGTTCGTTACAATTTAGTCAGCATCAATTGTCATAAAGCGAGGTCATATATCAGTTGACACGTGAATTATATCATGATGATTTTTCTTATTTTTTCTAAATTACACCGTTCAAGATCTAAGCATGACTGACTTCGAACAGAACATCTCTTAGCAACATGTAACGAGCTGCTTTTCCATCACTCTCCAGCATCAGCGACGCCAACTATCCTTACGCTTGTCCTTGACGGGTCTACAGCATACGTCGTTCAATAAATTCTAGTAATAAATATCGACTTATTTGTACATTGACTTAGTATTATTTCGTTTGTTATCTAAGAACACGTTGCATTTCTTTGAATTGTTATCTTTCGCGCGACTAAATAATATTTTTTTCATGATATCACATTATTTCATAATATTTGTGTGATGTTTGTTGTGAAATGGAATGAAAGCCAACGCAAATTTCCTCACAGATATCTGAATTCCATCATGCCACCAAACCAAGCAATCATTTCCTCTGCTGTCCTCTCCAAGTCAATTGCCTACGGAGACAAGTAGCATAAGCTAAGATCCAATTTCATGAGTATTTTTATAGGTAAGTTAATATTAAAATACCTTTACATTTTAGATACCTTATCCGTTAGTAAAATCTAACTGTTTACGTAAACATTACATTGCACTAATCTGCATTTGTTTGTCCCCGCAGCCGCACTTTGTTATATAATGTACTTAAGTACTGCAACTAAGTATCTCGAAAACATAGCGCTCGTAAACAAAGGATTATAACGTAACACACGTAATATGGCTTAACAACATGATCTTTCAGCCGGAGCGCGCGGCATCTACGCAATCGAGGCACTTCATGTCACTACCATAAAGTTTGGAAGGTAAACGCAATGATACCTTTTGGTATAACAAGACGATATGGGAGACCCAATCCAACCCATATGGGTTGGTTGAAATAATATCGATTATGCTTTTCTGCTTTGTATGGGAACTTAATAAATAAATTGTCATTAATAAAAGTCGAAGAACACCGAAAGCGCACGGATTCCCAGCCTACAATATATTAATAGCATATTGACATTAGCTACATTCGCCTGACGCTCATAAAAAGATCACGCGCATGTTCTTATAGTGCAAACAACCGCAAAAACTTTCTACGCACATTACATTGTCTATTAATTGACGTCAGGACATACTACGCAACAGTCGATGGGGTCTATCCACATTATAGTGGGACACGCCGGTACTATCCTCTCTGTCACAGTATCTAATGCTTGCAAGTATTGCGACCAACGATAGGTTTTTAGCGCCAAGAAAAAGGATCCATCGCTTTGCAAAACTATATTACTCTGCAAAATTTCTGTACTAAAGTTATATTGAATTCGCGTCTCTTTTTCTTTTTCGTACCATTCGTTTACCGGAAAAATAAATAATAATAATAATTGACCACTTGGTAAATTGCTCATTTTCGATACGTGATGATTTCTGCCAATTCTCTCCATCCTTCTGATATTATTGGATATTCTAATGTAGCTGGAAATATAACATTGGAGCCACTAATGCTTGGGTTTTCGAGGCAAAGTGCCATCAGATCAACTGCAGAGCGATAGTATGCACCGACCCTGGCGTTCTGCCGCGCTGAGGCTGAGCACGTGTGTCACACGTCGGGCACGTCGCGGGCCCCGATTGGCCCGCGCCGTGGGCGTGCGGGAGGCCGCTCGTGAAATTCACGGACGTTTTGAGCAACAATTGCGTTATATTTCAAATTTCCTAGATAAGATTTCGTGCATTGTAAACAGTTCGAAACACTAATATTCCACTCGTGTTAAGACTGGTCGGGTGGTGCAGTGGGGAGCGATCCTGACCGCTGAGCGGGGCTTTTTGGTTCGATTCCCACTCAGGACAATATATTTGCATGGGATGATATGTTTTTGTTTATCAGTCTGGTTATTTTAGTACAATGCTCTATCTGGGTTTCGATCTGATGACCTTGTTTTTTGTCGCAGGAAATTGTCGTTTACTTATATTGGTTTAAAACATAAAAGTCCGATAACGTTGCATCGTATAGATGAAAAACATAATATCGGCTGATGTCCTATTAACGTGTCGTTGACCTGCTCCACGGCGCGCCGCCCGCGTGGTTGTTGAGGAAGGTAAAGTTTAGCAAACCACGCGGTCAACAAAAACCGTAATGTAGTAAGTTTTATTGACAAACACAAAACGTGTTCTACGATTTATGAGTACTTATCAAGCCCTAGTCCTTAGGAGGCTGTTGCTGTTGGTAGGCTGACCTTTGTAACTCTTTAACTAATTCTTTTTTAGTTTCGGAATACAAATATACTACGTTAACTGGTACTTAAATATGCAATATCCAACTTTGTACTAAATTTAAGTTTTAGTCTTCATATTAGTATTTTTTTTATAATTGAAGTATTAACAATATCATTAATGATAAAGCATGAATTAATCTACGATTCAAAATATTCTATGACATTTTCAATCCTCTCATATTTATACAAATAAACCTCGTTGTCTTTGTATATCTGCAGTTTTCGGGAAACCAGATTGAAGGCAAACAATTCTTGTAAGATGTTACAGTTTACGATCACTAGTGACTTAATTCCATGTATGATACAACACAGTAAATGTCAGAGGTGGAAATCTTACATCTAGGAATTCAAGCTTATCATAAATTTTTCTTGAGATAATCACTTTTTAATATGTATAAGCCATCCAAAGGATACCAGGAAAACAGATATCGGCGTTACGGCTACTTAACGGCTGCTCGCTGGATACTGCAAACATTTCACGGTATTGCATATTGTTATACCTACTTTACTGATAACATTTCTCCACGAACTCGCACGGACAAAGAAAATACCTAGATAAAAATGCGTTTCTACATATGTAAGGTGTACTGGCAATGCACTTTGCACAGATACGACAGGCCACTAATAAATGATACGCTAAACAAATATGTAGAACGTAAACGAACGGCGTTGGTCGCGGGTACTTTCCCGATAACGCTTGAGACATTAACACCTGAGCAGCTGGTGACGACTGGTCAAGTCTTCCCGCAGTTGTATTTCTTTTCTTTTTTTCTTTCTTAGATCCCATACATAGAGCACAACGGAACGTGAAATGGGTTGCAATCAACGTCTAAGACTCAGCTGGATAAAAACAAGATTAGTAAATACTAATAAAACCTAAATATTTTATAGAAATATATTTTTGCACTGTAATTGTAATGTACGTTAACGATTTCTTCCAGCTGCGTTCCTTAGAAAATTGTCACACGCCTCTTCTATGTAGTTTTGTCAGTTTTTGAATGAGGAAGAAATGACAGGAAGGATAAAAAGATGTCGATTTGAAGTACTTAGTATTAGTTTCATCTCATATGTTGTTAATCAATAATGAATCAATTAATTAGTTAATCAAAAATACGTATATTGAAAGTGACCGGCGACATTAGCAGTTTCCTGGGTTCATGACGTTATGTAGCCGCTGTAACATGTCTATTACGAGCGTGTACTTATGTTCAAGGTTGCAATGCTCGCCACCGGGAACGGTATTTTTCCGTATTCGGTGTAAACTGTTAGGCGGTACTTTATATTGTATTTGACTGAATGTCAGCTTATCTGCACTTGGCCAGCGTGCTAGACTATGGACTTAAATATTCCCACTATGGAAGGAGATCCGGTCCAGTGGTAGAAGAAGGGGTTGAAAAATATAAAAAACGTTTTTGCATAAATATTCAAATTCAAATTGTTTTATTCGTTACAAGGTAGTCATCGTTCGTCAGGTTTGTGCGCCCTTCAAGCTATAGGATATCGGGAGAAAAGAGAGGGAGCAAAAAACTGCCAGCTCCCTTTTTAATAACAAAAAAAATTAATTTATCGATAGATAAGATTTTGCAGAAAAAACAGTTGAAGTCGTCGATCCCGATAGTTATCGTTAATCCTCGTTGAGAACCTGAAGGGCGATAAAAATGACCGCCATTTAACACTGGAGCAGCATGGTGGAGGACCCGGATAAATTAACACGAAGACACCTGGTCAATATTGGTACTAAGAAACGGCTTGTAAGTATCCAAAGTTACCATACTTACAAATCTGGGTCAATGCGCATGTCGAATCTATATTGTCTTGTAAACAAAACGAGTGGCGACGTGGCCACCTCGGTCACTCCGCAACGTGGGTACCAGCACGTGGCTCCCGACGAGTATAAACATCACAGAACCGGTGAAGTGATCGTCGGGTGCCCCTATAACGTTCCGTACGTTTTAAGCTATAATTGTACTGGCGCTGGTCTGGAGGTCAGTGACCCGGGTTGTTGATCCAATGGTCCATGTTCGCAGGTATTCCAGATAACTGCGTACATGGTCATGTGATCCCAAGTAACACTGCGCCTGTGAGTAACCATGCTACTGAAATACACGTAAATATACATTTCCAAGTGTCTACTTATATAGATAATTTAAAACCTAGCCCCGGAACAAATATTAAGTTCGTATCACATATATTAACCCTGTGGGAATCGAACTCAAAACTTTCAGCCATGCATATTTAATTACTGGACCAACACGCCAATGGTATTCATAAGATAATAAAATCAGTATAATAATAAACTGATAAGCAGCATGTGTATGTATAGTTACATACTTATACCTATTTATGTGTATATTTATATATCTATAGTACACTCTAAATTGGATTTCGTTATGCCCTTTCCTTTCCTAGGTCTGCTTGAAAGGATCTCTTTAGGAGATAAGCAATACCTAAGTACAAAATTTAATATGTTTGTTTCTGTAAAATTTCCAGTGTACTAAAAGTGTTAAATAAAAAAAATTAAAATAAAAAGCAGCAAAAAAATATTTTTATTCCGTTTTTCCAATTTCATTATGGGACTCTAAAAGTAGACTAAGTGAAATGCGACCCGGTAACAAGTGTGGCAGGGTTGCCGACCGTATTTTAAAGTAATGTCAAAATAAATCAATCGCAAACTATTAAACCAGAACACACCCACATCTTATACGTATGTATTGAAAAAAAAAGGAATGCATTCCATTCTGTTAGCTATTCTTATGTAGTACGCTAGTTGTTTTATTACTTAGTCATATTTTACGACTCGGCTAATCTCAGCTATTTTTTTTGCATTGAACTTAAAATACAGTCTTATTTCTTCAAATAACATATGCTGTTTTACTACGTAACATCACGCCTGTAATCCCCTAAGGGGTAGGCAGAGGAGTGTAGAAAACCCCTATCTTTCACCAGTTACGTTTAAGTCCCACAATGGAATAGGTGGTGAGCCTATTGCCATGCACCGGGCACACATCCAG
>DWDX01004802.1:0-11246 GCA_018245675.1 Agara michaeli | reverse complement strand
TTCAAGCATTGACTGGCAAAGAATGCCCAAAGGTCTTTTGTTTCGATGAGTGTAAATAAAATAAAATAAAGCCAACGAATAATCATTTCTATGTGTATTTTTAGATGAGGAAACCGTAACTACGTACATAACAATAATTAATGACTTCCCACATTATGCTTTACTTGCGCACATTTCAATACCTCTAGTAACACCTTCACCCTAGCCCTAGTGTATTACGCTCCCAATGTACAGAGCTAATAAAGTGAATGAAGGAATAAAGCGACATGTAATAAGAGCGTAATTAATAAGCTCGGCGACAGATGTCACGTGGAGGCGGCGTGCGCTAACTACGCTGTTACGTGACACGAAATTACACGTGCGTGAAGCTTAAGACAAATTTGAAAGACTTATAAAAGTAATAATAATTGGTTGTCTCGGAGAAATCTTAATAAATACTTGTAAAGTACAATAATTTTTGTTATGTAACTCGAATAGTACAGTGCACATATAATGGTTAAGCGATAGAAATATGAATACCGAACCAGGGAACTAAACCACCAGCAAATAGTTGAAATTAATCATACGAAAAAAAACAAGCCTTGGGAGTTCTCGCAAAACGTTATTCAAATAATCTTTAAAACCTCCCTTCCCGCCCGATCCCTTTATAACCTCGTTTGAATACGCAAACAAACATACTAATCAACAAATTCGAAGCGGGAAGGCGCGGTAAATAAACGATAGTAAAGTAGGACATTGCCTTTGTATTCTGAGCAAATATAGGCGATCGGGTTAAGGGTACTAGGATACCGGTCTTTAATATTATTATGACTATAAGATTAAGATATATATGTTTATCAGAAGTTTCATCTTTATCTTTATCATTAATTTGTTGCCGTTTAAAATATTAGGCTAAGGCTATACTTAAAATAATTAGGTGCTGTTTAGGTAGAGACAGGTTCCGGTAGAATCGCCAGTAGGCACTTGGAAAACAAGTTAAATTTAGCAGTTGGTTCTGGCGTTACCGTTAAATAACAATCGCTTAATTCGCCCGAGGCGTATCTTTTGGTGATGCAAAAACTTCCAAACTACCAGTTACCTCATTATATTTCCACCAATCCGCGTTAGGATGCTCTTCAGATGCGAAGTGAATACGACAAGTAGAAACCGGTAATGAGACTGTATACGATTACCTGAATGTACATTTCGTATAAACATTTTAGAAAAATTAGCGTTTGGCCAAATCATTTCTGGTGCAGAAAACCAAGGAACGGAATTCCTGGTTCCTATCTTTCCAGATACGTATAACTCAGGATTATTCAAAGCAAGAGTAAATAGGCATTTTCTCTAGAAACTAAAGCTTATTTTACAGTAAAACAATGCATTTATTTATGTTCCACGGGATAATGTTGATCAGGGATATGATGTCAGAGATATCAATTTTGAGACGGTAACTGAGTTAATGGCCTTGGGACGTGGGTATACAAAATTGGATAGTTTTATTAAAATACACCTATTTTATTATTTCACCCCTAAATTGGAAAGAGCTGAAGCTTTATAGTTGGAAATGCAAATGAATATAGTTGGAATGCATAGGTGTAACTGATTCTTCAGTATCGTCAGATTTTTTTAAAATATATCTTGCAACTTTCAGTACAGTTATGATTCTGTGTAATTTTGTGAGCGATCATTCTTAATTTGTTATTTATCCTGTAATTGGAGCTGCGTCAGTGTACAAAACAATAATTACTCAAATCAAGTTCGTTTTAATTTCGTTATTCATTAATTGGTCCATCAAATCCTTTTGAGGTGCTTAATTGTTTGTCGCCTCCAATGTTTCTCGTCTTCCTCGAAACTTATTCTGTTCACCGCGTGTATTGATTCACGCTTTAGCTGTTGCCCGTTCTTGTTTATACTCGTCTGTCTGTTGTTATCTCGTTTACAAATTGTACTATTAATGTTTTTCAAATGCTCGTTTTTTTAAATCATCTTTGTGCATCTATTATAACGGTGCTTGAATATCGGATAAGTATGTCAGATAAGTAAAGATTAAGGTATTTGGCAGTAAGTGGTCTACGTTAGGGATTTGGTATTATTGTATAATAATTATTATTATTACACATGTAGTTTGAAACATCTAAGCGTACAGATGGCGGAAAACGACTCTGTTTTATATTACGTAGCGATGATTTTACCGCTATGCTGAGTTTAAGACTGCAAATTTTCTCAATGTTACTCCATTGAATGTGTCGCTTGACACTTGTAATTATTATCCACTGCCAGTAATCACATTAACCGTTCTAATTACTGTCACTCTCGCCAATTTGCACGTTGACAAGCGCGCCCTGAATGCGAATTAGCTGAAAATCGAAGCGAAACTTTCGAATAATGGTGAATGTTACCAATTTAAGGTAATTTGAATTTTCACTTAGAGCTTTGCGTAAGGGAAATGAATATTGGATGTCAGCGGAGAGGTAATTGCGTGTGCACTCAATGGAGATCAATGAAATTGACGTAAATGATATATTGCCGGCGACATCCTTAAATTCAGTAGAACGAAGGTACACCCTATTTACTAATTAATTATTTCATTATTATTAAGTGTACGTATATGCCGTATAATTAATAAAACTATTTGAATTTGAATTACGCGACATTTGACGTACCATACGAAATGTTACATAAGGGTTATAAAATTGTAATTGTATCGCTTTACGGTTTAAAAGTGAATTGTTTTAGACGGATGGAAATTAATACATTTATATATTATGTATTATTTATGTCATTATATAAAGTATATATAACATGAAAATATAGGAAGGCGAAAAATATTGGGTTTATTAATAATAATATAAAAATAAAGACCTTTTGAAATAATTATATTTTCTTTGCTGAAATTTAATTGGTTGGACAATTTAACACACAGCGCGTAACTTGTGCATAGGAATGCAAATTCGATTGTCGATCCAAATTCTACTATTGTATTTAAATCAAACTACTGTTCGAAATAAATGCACTATTTGCACTTCACGCTGAATTCACGCGTTCAGCTGGAACGGCACGGATTTATTGTAAACTGACCGTTAAAGCCTATATTACTTAAATTGTTATCTACACCCGCACGCTCAGTTAACGGGTTGGTAAATATCTGGAATGAAATAGAGAGAGATTCTCATAAAATCTCTCAACATAAACGTTCTCTGTTTATTAAGGACTTGTGCTCCAGTGGATTTACTGTTAGTAAAAGAAGCAGTATCATTTATAAGGCGAATATAACATTAACCTTTGGGAGGATATACCTAAATATGACGCTACTGTTAACCTATCACAAAATGTCACCTACACGCGAGGTGACAAACGGTTCCAGCACCGAATTTGACAACTTTTGAAACTTTTTCAAAAACATAATCTTTCCTTTTCAAAACTTAAATCTTTTTCAAGGAGCGTTGGCTCATATTCCAAAAAGTTAGGTGCAGGTACGTTTGAATGCTATGTCTGAGTCTTCGCCAACTGCAATTGGTATACTCCAATACGCTGGTCCAATGCGGATTAATGGAGTAACACTGTAGTCAATTCTAAGTGTAGTTTTTTTAACTATTTAGCAAAGAAAGCACCTACTATAGCCGTACTATCGAAAATTCTAGACCAGCTCCATAAATTCCCGTCCAGTGTCCAATACAAGTTTCTAGCGTACCTAGGAACTCTAAAAAGAGTTAATCAGTGTCGCGACACACTCACAAAAAAAACTGCCGTCTCCACAAGTTTGGCTCAGACAAGTTGCAATAGAAATCCGAGGTGCCCTATAAAAAGATATTAAAATATACATGAAAACATTAGATTACGTAAAAATACAAAAATATTATTACATATAATCCATTCTTAATACTAAAAATGCGAAAGTGTCTGTTTGACTATTTGCTTGTCCTTTTTCCACGTCACAACGGAATAACGAATTAATGTGATTTTTAGTATGAAGACAGTGAGAGGGCTGCAGAGTAACAAAGGCTAGTTTTTTCGTAAAAAACAAACTCTTTTTAAAAACCGCAAGATCTCTGGCAACTACATATAACTACATATAGTTGAAAAGAAGCGTTACTGCGAACGTAACAAAATATTATGAAGGTGGACATTGCAGTGAAGCTAATATCGGCGAGATAAGTTAGTAAAACTAACATAAACAACTCAACCCGTTCGGCTGAGCTCCATAAATCCGGGAGTAAGTTTCGAGCGCGCGAGTTAATCAGCGGAAAAACTACTGTTTTCCCCACGAACTTCTCGGCTATCTTAAACTACTTGTCAACTCGTGTCCCATAAAATATTTACTTTCTTTTACAGCAGTTTCTTGAAATTTAAATGCGCTTTGCTGACAACTTTTTCATTTAAAACATTCTTTTTTCCGTGTCCATTATAATTTATTTCTTAATGAAATATGCACATAAAAGCAAATTAAATGGCAAATGACCTTCGAAGATACGACTTATATAATCATCTTATCTCGTACAGCTGAGCTCGGTTAATCCGAGTCTTAGTTTGAAACGGTCTAGAGCCAGTTACTTAGCTTAAAACAATTGTACTCTTGTACCTGGCTAAACCTACTTAGCACACTTGTACTTACATTTAATTTTGTAAGCTCAACCCTTTGTACCCATAGCTGGTTCTGAGTTTCTCTTGCAGCTACACGAAACTTAGAGCGTACTACCATCCAGTGTGGATTGGCAGATATAGTGTTGCTCGCTAACCCGTCTTTAATTTTATTTATCACGTTTAAAAAAGTCGTTAGAGACCCACCTCACCTTAAAAATCGTTGGCGACCCAGCGATTTTTAATAACTGCCATCAAACCGCTCAGCTTACTCTTTGAAGCATGCAAAACTGTCGCGAAAATTTGCCATTAATGGCGACCCGTTCGCCGATCGCGTTCATTTTCGCTTAACTTTACAAATCGCTTCCAATTTACAACCACGTGAGGGCTGCAACCGCTTTAAGGCATTTGAGCTAACAACTCATTCAGCGCCAGAATATTTAATCATAGTACGATAATTTCGCTACGTGGTTGTATGCGTTTTGCACCGGCTACTTTATTTTCCCCAAATCATTGTTAGATTATTTATAGATCAACATGATCACTTATCTTTTCCCCAAATAAATGTGGCAATATAGTAACGGCCAATAATGACAAATTGGGTTACGTCTTCTAAGGAATGAAACTTTCATTAACTTTTTCCAAATTGAGACTGTTTGATGTCTTTTCTAGCCTTCGACAAACTTCAGTCAGCGAATGTTCGCCCAACGCCGGGGACTTAATAGGAATTCTTTCGTACTTTTAATGAACTATTCTACTAAATAAATAGTCATGATTAAATGCATTCAATATAACATTCATAGCTCGCCACACAGCTAATTATGAAATCAAATAAGTTTGTTTCAACAGTGAGTAAATGAAGTTGAACATTTAAATTGAACTCAACCATGAGTTGTATTAAGCATTTTATGTTTAAAGTCCGTGCTGCATATAAAATATATTGTGTAGCAGTTAACTTTGCATTTGATGTAGAATTCTGAAATAATATGAAACGATTTATCGCCTTAAAAACGGAACTGCATGAGCGTGTTGATAAAAATACAAATTGAACTACATGTTGGTATAAGCTGTATGTTGTCTCTAAATTGTCACTTATACATGTATTACTACTTCTTGTTTAAAACGTTTTAATTTTTTTTTAATTTTAAATGTATTTTTCCTTCATATCGCTACATGCATAAATCTAAAAAAGTGTAAAAAAACTTCTAGCTCTCTAAATTCACCGTTCTTACGCATATGGTTCTGTTTTTTTCAAACAGAGTAATTATTAATAAACTCGGTATCACACATACTATAATTAACCAATGGCATTAAATTATTAGTAGTGTGCATCGATGATGCTATATAAAGTGTTCAGAGAGTAACACAAAGATTAATTGAAAAGGACCATATCGATGCTTGAAAAAGGGATCTAGTTACATAAGGATCAAGAGAAGCCTCATAATGTCACGTCATTTTGTTACATTTTAGGACAAAGCTATGTGAAACAGTGTAATCCGGGTCGTGGGTGAACTTTTAATTAAAATAAAAAGACAGAAGACGAAAGGATACGGATGAAAAATAAAATCGCAGAAGAGTATGATCTGAAACTGGATATTGAAAAGCACAATGATATTTAAAGTAATGATTAGAACACTACGTCTTTTTCACTGCAGAATTCATTAACGCATTCCATTTTAATTTCCCCGAGATAGAAAGCATCAGAGAGCGTTAATCTGAGGTTAGATAAAAATCTGTATGCGTTTGTATTTATTTCTCGAACAGAAAATAAGAATGTATTAACAGTTCTGATTGAAATATTAGAATAGCATAGTATATAACGTGCTGAATATAAGTATATATAAGTCCGTGATGGATGGAACGAGTTAGCGGCTGTCAACCCGCATCGCTCCGGATATGAGGAATGGAGGCGAGTGATTTCAGCTTAATGTGCTCATATTTGTAATCGTTCCAGAACAAGCGTTCTATGGAGGATTTAGAAGGAAAATATTTTTTCATTAACAACTTCAATCTGCTCACGGAAAACCTCGGAAAATTAACAAGCATCATGAAGAAATAAGAAGTCATAAGAAGAAGAAAGAAGAAGGTCAATGGACATGGTTTGAAACCCGGAGTGAAAGATCTTAATTAGATTAACATGCTTAAAACAATTCCATTTAAACCGCTGTAACTGAAATTGTTTCGGGATGAACTGCTAAGACGAAATCTTATGCAATATGAATACAAAATTTAAATATCATGTTTTTTCTTAACGCACTCAAGAAAATTTGATAATGGTGGACTTCCAATTTTGCAAATCGTAATCCGCAAAAAAAAACTTAATTCAGCGATTCTTCAAATCCAAGCGTTTGAAAAGGCTTTTTATAAAGCCAGCCAACCCAATAAATGGATTCATAGCTCCCAAAGGTAGGACTTCCCGAAGAAAGATTTTATTGATGCAATTTAATAGATTTTCGAGTAAAAAGCCAACACTTTCGACGCCCGTAAATCTTGTAGGTATAACGTTTACTATCCGCAGTGAATGTCAATGGCCATTGATAGTGAGTTGTTTTATTATAGGTCGAATGGTCTAGCCGTAGAAAGTAGAATTTTATAGGATCAAGCTCTACTTTCGAACTGCTTTTAAAAAGAACATCTGAGTGTATTTATTGATTGCTCGTTTATTTATTACCTTATTTTTTATATCAGCGACAGGTTTTTACGTAACATCACGCCTGTAATCCCCTAAGGGGTAGGCAGAGAAGTGTAGTACACCTCCACATTTCACCAGTTACGTTAAGTCCCACAATGGAGTAGGTGGTGAGCCTATTGCCATGCGCGGGGCACACATCCAGATTCCGGAGTCACTACTAGAAATTCTAAATTAGAAAAATCCAGCAGTACCCAACCCGGGATTTGAACCTAGGACCTCCCGATCGGCAGTCGCGCTAACAACCGCTCGACCAACGAGGCAGTCTTTACTTTAATTTTGTTCTTTCACTCTGGGACTTAAATCAGTCTTGGAACTTAATGTAATAATGATGTGACGATTACCGCGTCTGCCCGTATATAGTCAGCTTCGTAGTCTGTTTCTTCAAGCCTTCCTCATATGAGAGGAGACTAAGTTCAATGCTAAAAAGCTATTGAAGACGATGATTTCATTATAGTAACAAAAATTGTATCTGAAAACCAGTCAATACTAGTATAAACAAAAGGCGATCCTACAGCTAGGGAAGCGATCTCTTCCAGCTAGTAAAGCAGCTCTGAGAAGAAGAAATGACTATCTACTTACCTATGGCTGTAACAGAGTAAATGGGATTCGAACCCATAACCACGTTCCAAGCTATCAAGGTCCATTGACAACTAGACCAATAGCCTAGTATTAAACAATTTCAAAAATAATTATATCTACTTAAACAATAAACCCGTCTTTGTAATTGCTTTCAATTTCAGTGAATTTGTCTAAAATCCAATTCAATGTGATCAATTTCCTTCGAAAGTTTAGTAATAAAAATGATGTAGTGTGTAAAAATATTATGAACTACCATAAAACGTGAAACATTCTTACGCATGTAAGTCTTACCGCCGAGCACTGAGCCAACCGAGCCAACGGGTACTTTCTGAAGTTGATATATAAATCTCCGCATGATTAACGCACAAACTTTCAGCATTTCTACCGTTTTTCATTAAATATGCTGCTTGTAATAGACCATACCTTTTTTATTAAACAAGCGCTCTCCTTTAGCTCACAAACGATTAAGTAATAATAATATTTGGGATAATTCCCCACCCGGCTATCTGACTCCACATTAGACAATGCCCGTGTTGTGTTAACTGGAGAGATGTTAAACACACATAATATACGTGCTATATAATATTTATATAGACAATTTATTACACTCAAATACAGAACAAACTTATGTGCTCATCATACAAATGTTTGTCCTGAGCTGGAATCGAACTTACGACCTCCGGTTTATCAGTCAGCCACTAACCGCTTGACCAAGGGTCCACACCAAAACTACATAAATCGAAAATTGCTGTTTTTTAAGCTGTATTTCAGAAATCATAGCGAACTACGTGTAATGGGTTGTGAAGTGTGTTTACTCTGTTTTACAAAAAAGTAAGACTATCTCGAGTTTGGGTAATGCCCCGGAAGTTTCAGAAGCAATCTTCAAAACTACGGTAGGCTGCAAAAGAACTATCACGCAACACCAGAACTTCCAATAAAGTTAAACTACGGTTATCGCGTGACACACCGAAGCGTGTGACACACCGAAGCGTGTGACATAACAATTGATAATGAATCAGTTAACCGGAGTTACCTCCAAGTTTCCCCGCATCTCGAAATACTCCAACCTACTTTTACAACTTTTGCCCATACAAGTTTTTACCCTCTACTTACAAACTACTGTCAACATAATCCAGCTGAATCAGCGCTGAGCATACGCCCTCTCAAATAAGCATCATCGCTTCCTTTTCTGGGTTCGTCGCATTCAGCTTCTGCATGCAGCCTTCCGCAGGTGACTCTAATATGCCAGAGATTATCCGTACACTATGTCTGTCCAGCCTCGATCTCCTCGGCATCTCAAAATCAAAATACATAAAGATTTAGCTAAGGTAGCTTTAATAGACGAGCCTGGATACCGAATTCGATTAGAAGACCTAAAAGAAGTCTCTGAAGACCACAGTCAGTGGAAATTCGTAGTCTCCGCCTACCCTTATGGGAAATACGCGTGACTTCGTAGGAATAATATTTTTTCTTTAATGCATATTATATTTTGTACAATCAATAATATCGACAAGAAACAGTATCAAGTTTTGAAATCTGGTCATTACTTTTTCCAGCAGGTACTTAGCGTCGGAAACCTCGGAAAATATTGCTTGTTACGTGACCAATTATCGGTTAGACCGCATCGCGCTGTTCTACCACGAACGGTGTGCGATAAGCGATGAAATTGATTTTACATGTCATTACACAAAACGTAGCTGTTAAGTTAACTAACGATTTTGTTTATGAGGTAACTTATGTTTCATTTATTTCTGATATTATAATTCATCCGAACTGCAACTGACATGTTGTTTTCAACCTTTTATTATATCCCTGCTCAACATGACTTTCCATTCATAATGAGAAAGTTTAAGGCCATTGTTTACCACGTTTAATTTATCGTATTTAAAATATAATTTTTAAAACGCACGTAACTTTAATACTCTGCGTTATCTGTGGGGTTTGAAACCAGACCCCCGAAGTAAGTGATTGACATCCATACCATTAGTCTACCGTTGTTCAGTTGTATCGCTTTATTCGTTGCTAGCTGGCAATATCGCAGGTCCATTAAAGTATCTGTTTAATTTTCTCCCTCGAATCGTGTTTGGATATATTTGCATTTTCGAGCGTTGCCGACCCGTCCGGAGAAATAAATTCAAATTGGGCCGAAGAAAAATCTTTGTAACATCTTTTTCATGTAATTTATTGCGAGTAAGCCGCGCGACATTTTCCATAATGTATTTTCAAACCGTTGGTATTAATCTTGCGTAGTCATTAATTCTAATCGTGATTTCTATCTAGGCGCATCGTGTAGAGGTACCTATCTAGCATTCGTGCCAAAAAGCAAGTGTATTAGTACGAAATAGCGATAGCTAGCTTGTGATAACAACCAGTATTTACGTTAATGTTGGCGGATCTGAGGAGTTTGAACAATTTCTTTTATTGTCTACACTAATATTATAAAGAGGAAAGATTTGTTTGTTTGTTTGTATCGAATAAACTGAAAAACGTCTGTACCGATTTTTAAAATTCTTAAACCGACAGAAAGCTACATTATCGGCGAGTTACGTAGGCTATATTTGAAATCCAAACAAATCAGGGATCCTTACGAAAATTACAATAATGTAACCAAGGGAGCGAAAATTTGCTTATGAAAGTCAGTTTTCGGCGTGCGCTGCGAAAACTAGGCGATTGGTTGGGGACTAAGGTTATAAGGAAAGATATAGGCTGTTTTTATCCCGAAATACCCACGGATACAAAATCTCCGCGGGTATAACCACGGAGCACAGCTCGTAAGGTATAAATCGTTCTTCGTTCTGCACACGTCTTACTGCTGGGCCATTTCGAAATGTTTCTCTAGTGCGAAATGATTTAAATACAGGCATACAACCTTTTACTGTTTTAAGACATCAATAATTACATAGTACAGGGTTAGAAATGTTTTTTTATGTTAACCACAATTTATACCATAACCTACATATATATTAGTATCAAAAATAATACAGAAAACATGCCAAAGGAACGCATGAAACATCGTAACATTTTTAAAACAGAGAGCCTTCAATGCGCAGAAAATTTATTCATAAAGCACTCTTATAATCTTCATGAATTATTAATTAGTGTCTGAAACCGAAATTCCCTTCGGGCCTTATAAATTACGATCGAACCATCTGTAATTTATGATTGACATTATAATTTAGTTTGTGAAAATATTTTATTTTACCGTGAACGATTGTCGTTTTAAGACATCAATGTCGACACTAGCTCAATGTAGGGACACTTGCCCGAACCATATTGCTCTAAACGCTCTAAGTGTAATTATTGACTGGCCTCTTGGTCGAGTGGTTAGAGACCCTGACTGCAAAACCGGAGGTCGTGGGTTCGATTCCCACTCAGGACAGACATTTGTGTGATGAGCACATTTATCTGTTCTGTG
>DWDX01004801.1:0-11247 GCA_018245675.1 Agara michaeli | reverse complement strand
TGCCCGTAGTCTTACCTATAATCCTGCGTGAAAAAGTATATACATAATTAGATGTTATCTTTTATTAGTTTATCAATAAAGAGACATATATTGAATACGCACTACAAACACTGAAAAGGGTCATAAGTGTAATTAATACACAGGTAATTTGTAATAATTACAGGCGCACGTACTACGGCTACAATAATTGACAGATGATTTTTGCGATGCAAGTGAATATGTTGTGCCGTTGTATATGTTCCTATTGCCACAATAAATTAAAGGTAATAAATAAATAAATTAATTATCCAAGCGAATATAATTGGAACAACGGTCGATATTTCTAAACTAAGCAATTGGATAAAAATGAAATTTTATATGTAAAAAATAAATGTATGTCGATCTATCGTCACTGACCTCCAGGAACAATTTCAATGGTACTCTAAAAATATAATTTCACAAGTAGTAGATTACGAAACATTTGACAAGATGGAAATATACCACACGTTTATTATGTGTGGACTGTAAGAAATATGTATTAAAGACAAAAACATAAACAACTTCCATTTTACATAATTGATTACAATATAAAACAAAAAATTAAAAAGTCCAAAGATGAAGGACAACAGCGGGCATGAAAGAGTCACCTAAAATAAAATTTTATTGATAACTGTAGTTTACATGAAATTTTATGTATTTGTTATGCCGTAAAATTCCGATTTATACGAAGGTTTCTATAATGTTATAAGACAAGTTAACGTGATAAAAATTTCATAACAACAACCGGTTATTATGTTGACAAAGGGCACGGCTTAATCGTTCGTCCGTCTGTCATTAGCTCACACGCTGCTCACGTGTAGCGGTGTTGTAACATACCATACACTTATAGAAGAGATATACTCATTCAACTTTACAACTTAGCACGCAAACTATAGCAAGAAAGCGCATCGATGTGTAGGCGGAGGTCAATTCGCTTCCTTATTACAAATTATTATTATAAAAAAAGAAATCAACGAGTTGAAATAATTAATCGATGCACTTGGCACATTGGAGAACAGAAATTAATTTAAACGCCCTTCAAATTCCAACTTGCCTTCATATGAGTTCGTAACGCCCACAAAAGACGTCTCCGATGGGACTACAGAATGTGAAACGTTATTTATGTTCGTCATTACACATACGACTTGCATTTTAAGAACCTATAACAAATTACACAATATAAGTACCTATTAAATATACAATCTTATCAACACAACTTTACATTACATTGTCATAAACACGTCTCTCAAATTTAACGTAATACGTGCCATTTGGTATGCGGAAATAAGCAACCCATAAACATTACATAACCAAACTCAAATAGACTCTGGGGCATTGTTTCAATTTGATAGCGGGTGTGTTTGGGAGTCTAAAGGCTTAGACAGAATCAGCGTTGTTTTCGTGTGATTGTTTAAACTCGGCTGACTTATGCTACACTGCAAACCTTGAGCCAAACCGAAATCAAAGTCACAAGAGTCTTGAGAACATCTGTAGAAAAAGCTCACTACGTTCTTCTCGCTAATTCGTGACATACAGCCAATATGCTCGATTGTACTTATTTAATGTTAAATCTACATCTGTACTTGTATACTAGTCATTTAAAATTATTTGTATGTAAATATTAAAAATCAGCTTTTTATAACTTAATATAAAGAAAAATTGCGAAACCCATTTGCATTGTACTTTATTGCTCAATGGTTTCAAAACTGAAATCGGTTAGATTGGTGCGCTTACGATTGACTCTATAAGTAGAGTCCACGGCTATATAGTTGTACTTCCTACTTATAATGCAATTATTCGGTTTGTTATTCAAACAACGGTAAAACGTAAAGAAACAAAACATAGTAGGTAGTTTGTATTCGTGTCCTTACAACAGGTCAGAGGTCTAACGGTTTTGTTCTTTGAAATAAAATGGAAACAATGCGTGAGAACAATTTAAAATTACACGATCGTGTATGATGCAATTTATATAATATCCGTGTGTGAACATGTTTTCGTATTAATAAAATTGTTACCCGCCTATATGCTACTAAGAGTTTTTTGTACAGTCTATGGCTATACACTACATAAACATATCTATATATATATAAAAGCGAAAGGTCACTCACTCACTTATCAGGAAATCTCAGAAAGTACAAGTACTAGGAGTTTCAAATTTTGCATGGGGGTTCTTTTAAGGACGTAAGTGCTCGCTAAGACGGGATTTTATGAAATTCAACCCCTAAGGGGGTGAAATGGGGGATGAAAATTTGTATGAATCTTCTTAGATTTTACTTAAATTTAACCGCGGACGAAGTCGCGGGCACAGCTAGTATTATATATTAATTAAAAACTTTTTGAATTATCGTAAATTCATTGCCCTTTGAAATAAAATAAAAAATTAACAGTTACAATAGTTTCCTTTTAATGAGCACGTTTTTTATAATCTTTTATTGCTCCAATCGTATACTCAGTTTTCCTCTCATCATGCGAACGTTTACTGAACAGTCTACCGCGCTAGCCAAGTGCCGGTCGGCAGACTTAATAAACTTTGGACGAAGATTACGGAGAAATCTACGGTGAGCAGGTCTCCTCACGATCTTTTCCTTTAAAGCCTGATTCACGTACGAATTTTTCATTCTCGATTCTCTTGTAATAGATCACGAAATTTTACTGTTATCGCTGCAAAAAATGGCATGCTTTTAATTCACATAATGTAGAAAAAAAAACACATTGTAATCTTCTGATAAGTGCCCCGAGGTCGGCACGATGAGCGCCGCTAATTATAGTCATCTGCTAATATGAAGTTGACGTCTATGTACAGTTAGAAACGCTGCGCACCATAAACAAAACATTACGTTTTGAACTCTATTAGCTTTTAAATATCGTCCAAAGTTCTATGTGATCATTTAAAATAGGTGTAAATAAGACATTATTATTTCTGTTAATATTTAAAGTCGCTTACTTACCATTGAGCACTTTCTATGTTATCTGTGTCCATCTCATTCCGGTAAATATTAAAAATCCTCATAGAATAGCCTTTGATCGTATTAAATACTTGAACAGTTTGCTATTGATTAATTATAGTTTACAATGAAAATTAAATTAAATTATACTTTAAACAAAACCATGACTCAATATGAAACTGAATGCAGTAGCGCATTAGTATTCAAGTGCATTTTTAATGTAATAAATTGCGTGAGTTCCGCTTAGTCTAGGGCTGTCGATAACTTGATAAAAACTAAAATTTACTCAACGAAGCCCTCTAACAGTCACATACATTGTAACTCTCTAGAAGACAAATGATTCTAGAAAAGCAAGAAATCAGAACTATTAAACTCTTCTGAGACTCTCGAGTTCTGAAGGCGAAAAAAAAGAATTCATATCATTTACATATTACATATCTTTAATTCATAATACGTAGGTGTTTGGTAAACGTTGAAAGTTTTCTATATTTTCATGAATTTTATCGACAACCCTTACCATTAATGATGTTCTACCGGAAGGATCAACGCTTGTCAATAAGCAAAGCATGATCTGTTGTCATGACATGTTTAATGTTTGGATGTTATGACACATGAATGACGCTTGCCTTTAGTCGAATTGAGTAGGTACATTTAAGCTACTATGCACGAAAATCTTTGTAGTGATTTTCTCGGGCTCATTTATTGAAAAAGTCAATTGTATACCTACAATTTAACTACTTAGAAACACGACAACGAAGTCACACGCCAAGTTTTTTTTCTCCGCGATATCTGCTATAACCAATAGTAACGACACCGGAAGTAGGTACATTTCTAACTACTGATAATAATCTTTTATTGAGATACTTTCTATGATCTCTATTTAATTTCCAATTCCATTTATTTAGCTATATTTGTTGCACAATATATCATTTAACTTATTTATACTTAAATAGGAAAGCCCACACATATGGATAAAGGCCTTCTTAAAGTGCAAATACAATTTATTCTAATAACAACAACAACAACAATATACCATCACGCAAGGTCCCTAACGGGGTAACAAAAATTGTTTTGGATTTCTAGAAAATCATAAATCTTTCACATTATTATACAAATATTGTTAAAAATTAAAACGTCACACCATACAATTGTACGTACCTACTATCTATGACTGTGAATTTCTAAACGTTCAAATCTGAGCTTCTATTGGAAGACGCATTTAGAACGAAGACAGTACTGCACAATATGACGCTTATACTTTGCAGTATAACGTTAACCAAAACGGTAAATCAATGCTTTAAAAAAACCATGTCAATTGATTTAAGTTACCGGTGTATCACTTTCCTTATTTATGTAAAGCGCTACTTAACTGCGAGTGTAATTGTTTTCGTTTAATCTTGGTTAAATTGTTAAACTTAGATTTATAATACTGTACAATGTAATACTCGTCTTTAATTATCTTTGTCTTTTTAATGGTAATTGTAAAACCTTGACTTACCGAACCTTTGAAGGTATTAGAAAGTTTCTTTACTCTGATACATTATATATACATAATTGAATGTTAAACTGTTTGCATAATAACGTCAATCCTTATTTTCAACCCTTGTATAGTTCCACGGCTGGTACACGACTCTCCTCTGATAATGAAAAAGTTCAAGTACGGATTGCTAGGCTTCACACACCCCTCAGAGAATATTATGGCAGACTCCGATTTGTGTAGGTTTCCTAACGAGGTTTTCCTTCACTGTTATAGGCAGTACTGTTTGATTTGTAATGTTATACAACGCACGTTACTTTGTAAAACCGAACGGATTTGAACCCAGATCTCGGAATGAGAGAATAAAGTCGTAACGACTAGCCTATCACTGTCTGCATTCCGTTATTTTAGCATTTTTTCGAGTACAACGGAATATCATATAGGATTAAAGAATGCAAGTGAAACGAGGTCAGTCGTAAATAATTCGTCAACACGTCCGTAAACCAATTGACATAATTTTAACATGACCACGTAATACTTTAAAATTAGTTCTCAGCTAGACCTAGTTTCTACTACAAAAACCTATATGTATTATTTAAGCAGCCTTGCAGAAAAGATAATAATATAATACTTATTATGTATACATAATGATATATAAGCTTGAAAATACAGCTTCTTTTAAAATAAGTATCTACCTAAACTATCACGATAATGATAACGACTAGTAGACTATTAGACATTACATTATTTGACCATAGTACACTCTGGTCAAATAATTTATTACCTTCATACATAAAATAAATATTTTACAAACTCATTCATTTACCAACAACATAACAATTGTGATATTGTTAATAGCTAAGTATTCTCCCGTTTTTTTGAGTTTGAATCTGAATCATATGAAGATATAAGCAAATAAATGTTTTTTTTTCTTTTTGGAAAAAAATCTGTGGCCACATTCAGTGAAATATGCATATTCTGATGTTTATTCTATTTAAAAGTCTCATGAAATAGTTTAACGTGTTACGGTCAACGATTGATAATATTGATAACACATAACACAGAAATCTCTCGTGCCAGGCAACTACATATTTACACATCTACTTCAATTGTAGAGGAAGTTACAACAGTACCCGATAATCTCACCGCCACATCAACTGACGTTCAAACGTCAAGATAGAAGCTTTTTGCACATATATCTAATATCTTTGTATTATATTGACACAATCGAATAGTGCGTTAATTGCGGGCCGGGTAAGAGCCAAGAATGAGTCAGTGAGATTCACCAGGTCGTCGCCCCACTTATTCTATTTGGCAACTACCAGCAAAAACGATTCGTAATTGACCGTGTTCTATTACGACGACACGACAACGATTTGTCGTGAACAAACCGCATAACATATAACCACATAAAATTACCCGCGTTCTACATGTGAATATAAATACGTTTTTTTATGTTTGGGTGCGTTCCAAAGTTTTCCGTTACAATATTAATTTCTAGCGAAACGATATGATACGAAATAGATCTTTACTAGATAAGACTGAACGTGCCTTCGATAATTACTCGTATTATTAGTGTACAGTCAAATCCTAATACTCGTAAGTCGTATCGGCGAGTGTCAAACTTGTAATAAAAAGATTCACATCCAACGTCAAATAATGTATTTTACGAATTGATTCTCAACTGGCAACTTTTTTACGAAGATACTTCTTTTGGAAATAATATAAAATACGCTAATCACATATTTAAACAGTGCTTGCTTAATAGCTTCGACTTCAGCCTTCCGATGCAGGGTATGGGTATTCTAGCTTCTGGACTTTACAATGCTTTTTGCAAATGAAATGACATTGACCTCAAAGGATAGCTTATTTCAAAACCATGTTACCTTAATGTTCGTAGGTACCAAAAAACAGTTGAACACCATTTGTTTTATTTTAAATAAATAGTAAAAAAGCACGCTTTGAACCTGATAATATTATGTGCTTACCGCAGCCTATGAATTGCAAAAAGAATTTATTAGTCTAACACTAAGCTAGAAATAAAAAGCACACAGAGGACCGATATCTCACACCACGCTCAGGTGTTCGAAGCTGTTAGTCGGGGGCCGTATATTTCTACTCAAATGCAGGCATTATTGATAAAATATTTTGCAGCGGTGAACTCGCTTTTACTGAACGGTACATAGGCTGTGACAGAAAAAAAATAAGCATAGTCAACAAGTCTACTCTTTTGTGAGCATATGCTATGGAACCACAAAGACAAAGAACTAATCAGCTTCTTTGTATGAGAGTGCTATACACGAACAAATTGGAACAAAAGCTTATTCGCTATTGAACTCTGTGAAACCGCGAATAACCTACTTTGCAAATACCTTTTGTTTTTCATATTCATATCAGTGTTTTATATTCAATGGATATTTTAAAAAAGCAACCATATAAATGAGCCGATACGTTCTGTCTGCAACGGGAAATTGGTTTCCACGGTGACCATCGTAGGTATAATTTAAAAAACGGCTTATCGTGTATAATTTTTTGAAATTAACGTTACAACCGCTTTACGTTCTACTCGTATATATCGCGTGACAACACGCGCGTGTCATTGCGACGTCCATATACAGCTTACGAATGTGTTTGATTTACGAGTTAGGATAGCAAACAACGTTATTAATTCGCCCGACCGTCAACAACAAACGATAAGTGCCTGCATAATGTTGTACTTAAGTAGGTGTATAGATACGAATGAAAAAATATATATACGGTACTAAATGAAAACGTGGAAGAGTCGACGCGATAAACAAATCGTTACTCATTGGTTGTTCTGTTTTCATTTCCGGCGCATATTTTTTTTTTCTATTTTAGGGTATTTTAGGGTGTGTTCACGGCGTTTTGTTGATATATAAAATGGCACATTTTTCTTGTAATCTATTAGAGTATTTAATCTCTGTACAATATTTAATATTCTTTTGTCTCGCTTAACTCGTTATATGCTTCTTATGTGACGGGACCTTAACACGATGGTTGAATTCAGCCGCTAAGATATGAAGGATGATTAAATAAAATGTCGTTACAACTGTACGCTATTTTAACGATTGCTATCGTTTTAATTCCTTGAAAATGTCTACAACAGTAAACGATTATATGAGAAAAAGTGATTGATTTTAACAAAATTTCATGACCGATCCTACAATTTGACTGTAAAACGTGAACGTAACATAAAAAAATTGCAATTCGTAAGTAATAATATACGAGTATAACTTCAACACGTCTCCAGGGAAAGGCGTTCTAATCATGTAAAATGTTCATAATTATGTCACGGTTAAATTTCGGTGATAAAAATGTAACACATATGGAAATTATATAGAAGTTAGTACAGAAATAATATTTTCAGACAGTTTTATGATGATAACTGTGAATTTAAGTAGTCAGTAAATAGTAATTACTCCGCAAACAATACAATACGAATGGCCGGTTGGGTCAGTGGTTATTGACCGTCACTGTACTAAAATCACTAAAGTCCTGTGTTCGATTCCCGAACGGGGTAGCAATGTAGTACAGGGATTACCATGATTACAAATACGCAATTGTTTTCTATGAAAAATATTAATTTAATAAGAAAATTAATAACGACTTAAAATAGTACAACTAAATCTATCCTTACTCGGGTTCTCTGAACATTTCTAATGTCAAGGTTCAAAGCAGCGTGGCGTATCTGTGGAGAACAAAGTTCAATTTTATTGTTCGACTTAAAGGAATTTTATGACGTGCTCTTCATAAATTCCTTCCGAGAGTAGAACAATACAAATGGTTGAAAAAATGATAAAATAAGAACCCTTAAGAAGATAAGAAATGTTTGGCCATTGCGGTCTACCAGTTTCACTGATAGACAGCGGTGACCATACAATACCACATCGTCGGTATGCGCACAAACAATATTTTGGGAACTTTTAACTGTTAACAGAGAAAGAGATTGTTTGATTACATGTATTATAGTATTATGAAAATTTACATATTTTTACATTACATATAAGCCATATCAAATTAAAGTATTTCGAAAGAGGGTGAATTCACATTTTTTTGGTGAATTAATAAGATTTTTGACAGCAAAATTGATGTTCCCAAAACGGGTAACCAACGGCGGACACTTCTGATTCAAGTAATTTTCCACGAAATTTACATCCAGGACCGCTGTTTAAATTACATTATTATGTACAACCGTAAGTGGGCCTTTTTGCAGACAAGCGGTAAGACTGGTTAAATTATTTTATACTATACCGTTGAGCACTTTGTTTTATAGTCGAGTCTATTTACCTAACGGAATCAAGGATTTCAAAGTGCAATTTTAAACACGCTGATGATGAAAGTGTGTTGGTCGAGTCAAAGCACCTCGAACTTTGCCACTGTTATCGCTTACCTAGTGATAGAACAATTTTTAACCGTCATCAAAAAAGGAGGAGATTCTCAATTCGTCTGTTTTTTATTTGTTAAAAGGTTTTTCGCAACGACGCATGTCGAGTGTCTTTTAGAAAAAGTTGCAATTGTAACTTTGAATGGTAAAGGGAAGGTACCTATCCTTAAGTAAGATTAAACTTGGAGACATTGTAGGCTTCGAAAAGCAGCAGATAAAGTATAAAGCTGAAAGTAATCATTCTTGTATGTATGTAAAGTCATTATTATTGCAATAAAATGCGAATTACATGAAGCCAGTACATTCAAAATTGTTACTGATATATAACTAGACAGATTTACACTGACGAATAAAGCCGGAACAGAGGTATAATTAAATTGTTGTGGTTTAACAAAATAGGAACAAACATATGAGTAATAAACAAGAATACACTCGTGTATAGCTGATCGAGTCGACACACCCTAATATTGTTAAGGAAAACGTTGAACTAATGATATGACCTCCAAACAGTCTTATAATAACTCAATTTGTATTGTTTACAAAGATGAATTTAGACGTATTTTCAACACGTTATATTTATTCCCTTCAAGAATATAAGTACCTACTTCAACCTATTTTGTTCCTGTGTTTTAAAATATCGGTCATTACTTCTAGCAAAATGATGTTAGCTGCGTCGTAAAACAAGTTGTGATGTTTGATAGTTCTTATGAATAGTTCTGAAGAAATGGTTTAGGAATCAATTGTTTACATTTTACACAAACAGCAATTTATTCACACATTTTGTATTTTAGTACTTGAATTACAGACAGCTACTTTTCAATCTAATAATCCTTTAAAGCAGATTTACAAATCCTGATTGAAATGAAATTATTAATATTCTGGTTCGTTATTACAGCCAAAGGTGCTGCCAAGCCATACGTGTATAATTTTATTTTTAACTTAAAGAGCAGCTAAAACAGTTTTTTATCTACTATCGGTATATACATTTTATAGATCAGAAATGTTATAGACAAGTAGAGAAATCCCGGAGCACAGTTCGAATACCAGTTGCTTTCTATCTGTGTAGACCAGATTTCCTCCGGGGTTCGGCGAAAGCAAACAAACTTGATATTTGAAATAGATACCCAGCGTTCTGCGCTTGTGAGCAAGTACCGTGTAAATATATAAACGATAAATATTTCTTACGTTAACAAAGTATTCAATGGGCGAATAATACAGCCTTCGCTCTTTTGAGTTTCAACATCATCGTCAACCCCTTTATCGTTTCACTGTTAGACAAAAGTCTCGTCGTAGAATGAGAACGGTTAGGGCCATATTGATCAAGTGCTGATTGGTAGTCCTCAGACGATTTATAAAGAACTTTCAACAAATCTAATAGAGTATGTTTCCTTCACCATTAGGTATAGCATGTGATAGTTTATTTCCAATTTTATTTGTAATGTTTGGTTTGTGTCATAATTTGAATCTATAGAAGGAGAGTGAGAGACAAATCTAAACGACTGGACAATAAGTACATTGGATATCTGTCTGATCGTGATTGCATACGATTCTAACGGCAATTTCACCCTTACAAAAATTCTATAATTAATTTGGGGACCCCTAGTTCTTTGGTGCATGTTTGTAGGTATGTCTCAATTGTTGGCTTTATGAACTAGGTGCGGTTAGTGCCCCGCCTTGTCACGACACAGCTACTCCCGTGCGGGTTTCACAAAGCACTTTACCAGCCAACTAATTATGAGAAATATTTTTACGTAAAAAAATTACCATAAATGACTATTCAATGATTTATTACTGGGTTTCTTATAGCTATCGTTTTCGGTAAGGGTGAATTGGGCACGTTCATAATTGGAATATTAAATTAAGCATGGCGTAATTAGAAAAAAATAGGTTATTACTGTTCAATTATTCCGTTTGACGCCATATCGAAAGCCCGTCTAGTTGAATCTATAGTACATATACATATATGTGGAGCGTGCGTGTGCTGCATCCGGCGGGCATCGCAAAATGAATATAGTTATATACATAGATGATGTTGTGTACTAAAGGAGTCTACTGTATCCTAATTTTTCCTTATCACATTGAACCAGACGATAAAGATTTCTTTTTACAGTAAAATAGGATTTTCTTGAGAACAAGACTATTTTACAATAAGAAAAATTATAACGAAATGCATTTTTAATTCGGATAAATATTTTAAGTGCTGTTGATTGGACCGCGTCACAGTTGGTTTGATTCCTACGAAGGTTCTAGGTCTTTTATAAATCAATCAATTGTTGCATCGAATAAACTAAGTTAGGGCTGCAAGAATACCATTTTTAACATCGTTGGGCGACATCAACAGATATTACAGTTGTTTAAAAGAGGAAAACAGTTCAATTTACGATTAAGTTCGTATTTTTTCC
>DWDX01004800.1:0-11250 GCA_018245675.1 Agara michaeli | reverse complement strand
ATCCAGACTCCGAGTCACTACTAGAAATTCTAAATTAGAAAAATCCAGCAGTACCCAACTCGGGATTTGAACCCAGGACCTCCCGATCGGCAGTCGCGCTAACAACCGCTCGACCAACGAGGCAGTCAAAAATAACATTCTCAGTAGAATTTTCTTTAACTAGTGCTAAATTTGCTACTGAAGGAATATACGAAGTATGCTCACGCTGTCCTAGTCAGCTAGAAGGACAGAGTGATGTATATAACTGTCTTTATCACTATAAGAAAGTAGTTAAGTATCCAGGACAAGCAATTGGGTGTTTAGTACATTTTTTATTTTCTGGATTTAATAAAAATGTATGGTATGTGAAATGTGCTGATGTGACGAGTCTTAAGGCGTAATCAACAGTTACCTAAGAGAAATATGTAAAAAGCTAACATTTTCCGCGAATAATCGTATTAATTCATCTACCGTTTACTAATGTGTCATGATGTATACAACTCTCTTTTCTAGCTCATAAAACTAAATTAAATGTCATTCAGACGTAACAACTCCTTAAGTGCCACGGCATGTCGGAACCGCACTGAAATATTTGTAAATACTTAGAATACGCGACGGGTGGTTACGCAGCGCCTGAATGTTGTAATTTTATATTATTTTTGTTCCAAATTCATTTATCATGGTAAGTGTGACAACTATCGTTGTTATTATAGAAACATTTCAGTACGTAACTGTTTTTAACGTATTTGTTTACAACTTTGCATATCTTTATCGTGTATATACAGGAAGAAGAAATAGAGGATCTTGTAGGCGACGTACGATACACTGATTCACAGAAAAGTGTGACCACTTCAATCGCGTATTCTCCAGATTTTACAGACAGTAGCTCAGACAAAAATCAATCCTCTGGCAAAAATACTTACGTACTAGATTGGGACGACAGCGATGATAGCGATAAGACTTTTCAAATTCGCCACAGCACGAGCATTGTTGATCTAAAAAACAAAATTGAAGATTTAACTGATAAGCAAATTATTAACGGGGAACCTATTAAAACATTAAATAAATTAGCTTCTACTAGTCTCCAAACATGTGCCATTGTATCTCAAGAGATATATACACAAACCAGTAAAACAATATTTGAGTTAGTGGCTAAAGAAACTGATTTCAATATTGTTAGAGATAGTAGAGCCTTACAGACGCAAACTTCATTTTTGTCTGTGATCGAGAATAAGACGATCGAATATAAAATAGAAGTAGAAGATATGAATGATAATTCCACCAGACAAAAGTTAGTAGATGATTCAACAACACAGGAAAAACAAATATATAACTGTAACATAATGAATTATGAAGAAAATGCAAATATTTTTCAAGGAGACTCATCTACAAAATACCCTGAAACGGAAACACAAAATGAAATCACTGAAGATGGCGACAGTGCAAGCACTTTCAGCGACCGAATTATACAATTTATTGACGCAGAATCCGATGAAAATATGCTGGAGAAAGATCGAGATAAATATTGTAATAGTTATGACCTTGAATCTTCTAAATACGACTCGGATATTGAAGAAGATTCTTTAATAATCACCGAATATGGTCCTAGCGAAATTAAAACCGTAGAGAGTATTAGCGATACGAGTGTTCCAAAATCTGTTGATAATGATGTAGAAGATCTATACAACAAAATATCTGAAAGCATCGATATATTTACCCCTGAAAAATCCCTAGATTCAAATTTGCGGAGATTTGGTACTTTAACGCCATTATCGGAAGAGACTGTGCCAAAGAACGATAGCATTATAGATTTGACACCATGTATAAAGCCCGTTTCAAAATGTGTTAAAGAAGATATAAAAAGTAACTCATATATAACTAATCCCGGCGTAAAGCTAAGCCACTCAGTTGATAAGACCGCAGACAAAGATAAATTTAAATTGCCGCCAATCAATAAAAATAAATCTTGCCCCAACACCCCTAATTTAAACTTTTTATTTTATAATAATATTTCAAGCCCAGATAAAGGACAAAATACTAAAGAAGACAGACAATTATTACTAGATAGATGGGATCACTGTACCAAAGAGCTTGCTGGGGGAGAAAGTCCTCTAATAAGTGGAAGAAGTGGTAAATATTTAAAGAACACGTAGAATTCTGTTATATTTTATTTACTAATTTATTTCACTTATTTGGCAGATCCCGTAAAAACTTCGATCGTTACTGATTTATGTCATTTGCCTCCAATACACATGGAAGGGACGCTTCAGAACGCTGTAAACAAAGTCCAGTACTTTTCAGCGTCACTAATGAAATCTGCTTTAAAAGAACCGTCAAATCGAGAATCTATTAACATTAATGACAAAATCAAGGAACTCAAAGTAGCCGACAGAAAAACGAGGTGTTTTATATAATTCCTATATAAATATGTTTATGAAATCAGATGTTACATCAATACTTTCAATTCCTGGTTGTATATCATAAACCGATAAATGAATAACAGGCGAGCGTCAAGCAGGGCTGGATCTCCCTCGAGCACTTCGTCACCCGATGAGGGCAGGTTGTGCGACGTCGCGGAACGCGGGGGTGAAGCACTGTGCTCAGAGTTACTGAGAAGACTACGATCTTCATCTTGGTTTGTTTCATGAAGCTGTTTACAATCCCTTGTTGTAACAAACAATGTACTTTTATTATTTTCACAATCTTAAGTTCTATTGTCTAAGTCTAAGTGATTGATATCAAGTCCAGTCAAAAAACCATAAATATAGTCGTTGGATCTATTGTTATGCCTGGAGGAGTTTGGTCTACCATAATTCGGCGCAGTTGTCCGGATTCGTGCATATGGGTCAAATGACCAGCCATTCGTTCTAAAGTTTCGTGATCGCACCTACCTAAGTTTCTACGATAATTGGGTAACTATAAAAATGTGGACCGCCTGCTTAAGTTGGTTTCAGGAGACTGCAACCTCAGGAGAAAGCAATTACTGAAAGCGATCAGCAAAATTGCTGCAACAGTCGCTCTGGTCCGGCAATATTTATTTTGACCTTTTTACAATATATTTACAAATAAAAACACTTGTGGGCCTTTATTTTTAGGATGGAAGCAGCAGATACGTTAGAAGAATTACCTCATGTATTGACAAAATTTTGGGGTGTACTCACGGAACACCGGATAGCCGACTTAATTAGACAAGTACGTGGGTAACAATATATTGGAAAACTCACACGCGGTCATTTCGTCTCAGATTAAACAAAGCCCGTGATCTTGTTACCATACAGTTGATATATATAGACTTATTTTCCCGCCGACTTGTTCTGTCCTTACAATGATTACTATCAATCCTGTTCCGAATGATGCGAGGTATATAGTTTGCAGACATCGATGGGCTCCAGCAGCCCATTGCGACTGCTAAATCCTCCTATGCTATTTAGTATAGAAACAGACATATATATGTACATAGATAGATTTATAATGTTGCTTATTCTCGTGAACAGGTGATGATTCACGTGGAGTCTCCTCGTACTCAACTGGCGCGCTTAGCCTGTAACACTATTGCTGAAATACTGAAGAATACTAACTATACAAAAAAACCGGTACAAATGCTCTCTTCCACAGTCATAAAATATGTTCCATATCTTTCGACCATATATGTAACTGGTTATTATGAAACAAGGAAATGCGAGTTTTCTATATCTTAGTAATAACTCCTCCAACTCATTGAATATCGTGACCAGCAACGGTCAATATTATAAACCATGTTTTTATTTAAGTGTCCATAACATTAAATTGCAAAATTATTTTAGGGTTGAGTTACGTATCTAAAGTAGAAGTAAAGCGTTTACAAATATTCATATTTAAATATTAAGTTAAAATTGTTTTACACGTTTTATTGATGTCGAAATACGACAAAATACACAGGATTTTTACGAAGCAATAACCACTTTGCTAACGAAGACTGGCAGCTTAAGCCAACCGGTACGTCGCGCGGCCAACGTGGCACTGGACGATATCGTCAGCAACTCTGAACTGAGTCAAGCGGTCACTGCGCTCTGTGTGCACGGTGTTGGGTAATTAATCACTGATACTTCAGAGAATAGCACTCGTAGCCCGACACGTTTGCGGAACGCTAACGCTTTGTAAAGTAAAGCGACATCTAGCAGGCTCTACGCTACTTTATTGCTGTGCCATATGAAGACCATTCTGGGCGTCGTCCGACACTTAATAGATTATTAGAAGTTTGAAGATTGCTTGAATAGCTGAAATAGCTTTTAGTTACCGAAACTAAGTTGCATGTTCTCCCAAGCAGACACAAGAGCGCTCTTGTTCGTTGTGCTGCAGCTCGACTATTGGTGGTGTGCTGCGCCCTGGGCGAGGGCGGGCGGCTGCTGCTGCGCGCCCGCCCGCCCTCTGCCGTTACCGCCCGCCGGCACGTGCTACGCTCGCTCGCGACTCTTTTAGATGACAAGAACATTGAAACTAGGTATTTGATACATTAGAGGCTGCCGCTTAAGCCAACTAGGATACCTGCGCTTAATTTATACATTGATTTATATATTTTATCTCTTCTTTAAATTCCTCAAAGAAATAATTAAATTTATTTTACTCATCGTTTGGTATATTTTTAACAATTACGATTTTATTGATTTATAATTCTATAATTTATAATTGTGTTAACAAACTTAAAAAGCTTTAAAGGTTTTGTCAAACTTTTATGCGTGTTTCTTGCATTGTTTTTATTTAATTACAGAAAATATGCAGAACGTCTGTACCTGATGCTCCGGTCCTTGACTAACTTCGAGGCTTATTTCCTGACCGATGTGGAGGTGGAATTAGCTGCGCAACAGATGAAGAAATTTGACCAGATCCTCGTACGAGCCCCTAAGACTAGATGACAAACGGTCATATGTACAACACAATATTATTCGAAAAACTTATTTTGATAGATATTCATAATTACCTGCTCTATTTAATCTTTTGCTTGCCCTTTGTTTGTTGAATATAGTATGTTGGCACAGATTAACTATTAATTGGCACAGATTATAAAAATTTAGACATCCCGCTGCAGTTGCCGAAGGTTTTAAAGCAGTCAGAGAGACAGCAGGCAGACAGATATTGCAATTTATAATTAGGATCAGTTTATTAATTACTATATGGTATCAACTATAATAATTATTAAGTATTTATATATTAAATTTATTTACACCTGGCTGCAACATTCTTAGGATTGACACAAATAAAAAACATGATTTGACATTTGCTTAAATAAAACAAGGAATATTTGACTTATGTTTAAAACATGAGATGCGGATTGTCAAGTGCTTATGTTTCAATCGTTAGTGCCCTTCTGACTAGTAATTAAAAAAAAACAATTTAAGTTCTTTCGTTATTATGTGTGTGTTGTGTTCGTCGTGCATCTAATATTGCTGCGTTATGTAATTAATAAATTATACGTTTTTAATATACGAGTTTCATTTTATAATCTAACGACCTACTTATTTCGAAGTAAGCAGCAGCACGTGGCTGATTTATAATTGTCACATCAACCCATAGAATCGACCATAGACACAAAATAAACTATAGTTCAAAAAACTAAAACCCAGCTTTTATACATAGCATAGCAGTATTTAAACTGAAAAGTAAAAATAATTCTTAATTGAAGAATAAAATGATTGACGAGAATTAACGTTATTGTTCCAAAAGCGTGGATTTTGGATTACTTATTATACCAATGGGCTAATCCAATCAATAATATTATCGTATAATGGAATATATTATACATTTTAATTTCGTCACACTTGACATATAGAGGACTCGTACGTAGATATTACTTGTAAACATTACCTAACATATAAATGAGAAAATGAATTGTAACGTGCGTACTCTATAAGCCGTTAGTTCGATTCAGTAGAGCCGAGGTTGCGCCACTGAACCCACAGGGCACTTGCACTAAGCCAGTGCAAGTGCACTTGCAAGGCTGCCATTGCGTTTCTAAGTTGACTAAGCTATATTTAATCTGTATGAAACTAAGCAGATCTGCAAATGTATATTATAGATTATTGATATTTTAATACTTATACATTGAAAATTAGACTAAGATTGAATAACGCATTCAAGCCTCGATTTTAAATAGGTGGTATATGTAAAAATGGCTCCAATTTTATTATACGGCGTTATTATCATACCGTAGCCGACTTTTGCTCTAAACAGGTCAAATCTAAATGATTTTTGTATTTAATAAAATTCCATTCCAATAAATACACAATTAGATGATAGTTAAAATGAAATAGAGTAACGTAGATAATTTGTCAATGTACATTTTTCAATTTCAAGAATCAAACATATTGTTCTTCTGGATTCAATCTAGTTTTATATGTTAATATAAATGTTTCAAAATTAATTTATAAATTGCCAATAAAAATCAATACATGCTTATTAACATTAAATACGCATCAGCATAAATATTAAAGACATCACAGACGTTACTCTAACGCCACATTAAGCGTTAAGGGCAGCTGCACCCGTAAACAATAATATCTTTCTAAAGTAAAACCCTCTGACCCGAAACCACCCACGGCGTTGTAATCGTAATGAGAGCGCAAAACATTCACCATTGAAACGAATAAAATAAAATCTTATTCGAGCGCGTTAAAGTACACTTTTGCTTAATCACGGGGAACTGATCAGAAATTTTATTTGTATCGTACGATTTTCTTAGAGATAGTGAGCACGTTTAATACTTGTTTGTTGTTATAATTCCGTAAGTAAATAACGAAAACGATACCTTTACAATTTCATTGTGACCATCCATCACTCTGTTCTTTTGCCGGTATGTTAATATTATTGGACTCTGAGACCATTCATACTACACGTATATGTACGTGTAGTATGAATGGTCTCAGAGTCCATACTTAAGGACAATTTGTAAATGAGATTACGAAACAAAATTTAGGATTAAAAAAAATAGTACCTATACAAGCTTAGGGTACATGTTATCTTTATGTAATTATTCTGAATTATACAGAAAATAGCAAATATGTTTAAATATAAGGCTATCATTGTTAATAAACGTTCACCTTAACTGCGGAACCCTTCGCAATGGGTTGACCAACACGCACATAGTTAATAGCATCAAAATACATTGTCATTACGCCAGTACTAATGACACTAATTTTTGAGTGTATTACAGTATTATTGACGCATACTTATAACAGGTAAATCTAGACGTATATGAGTACTTCCATCAAATCGGAAACATTAAAAGAAGGCCAGCTCAAGAGTACCTCGAATAGATGGATGATAAAAAAAGAGAAACTATAGTTACTGGACAACTATAGTTTCTGGCAATAGTTTTGGTAAATACATGTGACAATATAAAGTAGGTAATAGTGCATTCAAATTATGGCTTTAATATTATTTTGTTAAGTGTGGAAATTAGACAAGTGTTGTTCTAATCTATGGGCAGCAGCTACATGTGGCTACTGTATGTTTTTTGATTCTTCACATAAAACAGATCGTCCCCCCCCCACCCCTTGGCCTACATTGAATACCAACGATTGTTGTCGCGGTATCTCGGTGACACTATCGACATTCACAAGAGGCGTTATAATGAATCTATACATTAGAGTATCTGTTTGTAATATTAAAATAACCGCTTTTTACTAAATGCATTTGTATGTAAGTATACATATACCAAAATATTTTTTTTTACAATTCTTGTCTGTCTCTCTGTTTGTTCCCGCTAATCTCTGGAACGGCTGGACTGATTTTGACGGGACTTTCACTGGCAGACAGCTAATGTAATAAGCAGTAACTTAGGCTACTTTACTTTCAATTTAAATTCAAACACGGACGAAGTCGCGGGCACGGCTAGTTTTATGTAAATCTCAACCAATCGAATATACACAGTGACCCCGCTGCCGCGCTGGTCAATTTTTATCTCCCGTTGCGTTTTTAATGCGCGTTATGAATTTCGCGCTTTTTCTGGTTATACTTCGCTGTTATTTTATTCCCATTTCTTATGTCTGAATAAAGACATTTAATTTACAACGTACCCAATTACATTATTAGCCTCCATGAGCGGATGACCTTTGATGGATGGTAAGACGCTATTCCGCGGGCTTTCGAAATCTAATGGTTCAACGCTATCTTCCAAATCTTTATAATAATCATCTAAAGTGGTTCAACATTTAAAATACATTATTTATTTCCAATATCCATTTATTTCCGAATCTCAAGTTTCAAATATTCATATAATTTTATTTGTAGGTAAGTAAAAAAAACAAATCGCAATTATGTAATTGTTTTATTTCAAATGCATAAATATTTTTACTACATTTAGATAACAAATACTTCATTATTATACGAGTACTATCAATATTTGATAGGGTTGCATAGCACAAATTAATCTATTAAGTCACTCTTATAGTAAACAAATTCAACATTTTATATCACTAAACTAGGTTTTACAAACTATTCAATACTAGAATAATATTTGAAGTTGTCTTATTTCTACATTCAATTATAAAAAACCTAACCCTCCTGTCTCAGTCGGGTAAAAACAATACTCAGATTGCAAAATTAAGTACAGACGTTACTTCTGTGAGGCGGCCTAATGTAGGTCAAGTGATCGAGTGGTCACTCGTCATTTGGTTGACTAATTTGTGGGTAAATCAGTTGGACAGTCGACGCTCGCCACGAGCGTTTCGACCGCGGTAATGTCGCTATCGTAGCCTTTCCACTGGATGCATGATTGGCGGGTAACTGTAGCTGCAGAGCTTGAGCAAGCACCAGGATCGTTTCTGAACATGGTTCTTCATGCCTCTCGAAGGGCGAGCGTCGACTTGAACCGACAGAAGCAGCAGCGCCACCAGCACGGACAGTAGCACGTGTAAAACACGCATCCCGTATCTCAAATATACACAAAAAATAATTTTCTATATACTTATAACTTCAGCACTTATCGGCTTATGATTGTATACATTCGATATTTCAGTACCCAATTGTGTGGTTTATCGTATTACACTTGAGAGTGAACTGGAGATCTTGTCGAGATCCTCAGTGTTTTATAGCCGCGGGGGTTATCTGGCGCGTGCATGATAGCCCCCGAAATACAGATACGGATAGGGTTCGATGACTGTGCCTCAATGTCACTCGTCGTAGTAAAATTATCGAATAGTTGGCTCATGAGTTCATACGTTTTTACTATGGTTATAAAAATTATATTCAACGTTTAGGGCCAGCTGTAAAATATGTCACGAAGATAATAATTCGCAATAAAACGAAACTCGTCAGACTAATGAATAGTAATTTTTGCGACTATTACGTTCGTACGATAATACAATAAATGAGAAAGTTTTAATATTCCTATATAGAGATAAGTAGTGAAAGTATAAGTAGGGATAGCCTAGTGATTTGAATTTCAGTCTCCCATTCCGGGGGTCTGGGTTCACATCCTGACTTGTTACGTGCGTCTTATCATTGAAATATCACTAGCTATAACTGTGAAGGAACACATCGATAGAATCTTGGTATATGTTATAAAATATATAATGATTTCTGAGGTGTGAGAAGTCTGCCAGCGTGGTGGACTAAGACCTAAAATCATTTACCTGTATTCAATAGTGTTAAATATAATAGAATATACACTTAATTCGTCATTATGAGTTTTTTAATGGTAAATGTAGCGTTACAGAGGTATCTATGCCTTTTTAAGTGTTTTATTTTGTGTTTGTTTTCTTAAGTTACTCTTACTTGCAAGTTATGGCGCACCTAGTCATGTAACCCACATATGCATAATATTCACACGAATACGTTTACAAACACGTGTGCTCTTTAAAATATTTTCTCGCACTACCGAAGAAGTTGCACTATAAAAGATTGAGGCAAATTGGTACAATAACATATTGACCTGTCTCAAGGCGTGCATTATCAACGCTTCTATATACCTACACGATATAATTATCACTATATTATATGTCTTATCACCTGTATGCTGTGTCTTGCTTACTTTTTCATGTTAATTATCGTACGATACTTTAACGACTTCATTAAATTAACTATGTCTACTTCACTACTGCTTTGGTCCAGTAGTGAACCGGATCACCGAGCTGCAGGTCGTGGGTTTGATCTTCGGCCCTCTTCATATGGAACTATCAAATGAAACCAAACATTTTACTGCAACTTTTACCGTATAACGTAGTCGAACATAGAAATAGCACGAATATATAGAAATTGTTAGGATACATTCCACAACGAGCTATTAGAAAACATGCTAATAAAATTATGTGAGCTTTTATATATTTTTAATTCTATACCATCCAAGAGTTTTTAGACTGTCGATTTAATACTTCACTCAAACAATTAGTTAATAAAAATTTGTTTAAATGAAAATAAATGGTTTTGAATTTCAGTTTGAACCATAAAATCTACATGGATCAGTCATATGTTACTGGAGTACCTGTTGGACCAAAAAGCATAAAAGACCCCCTGGAATGCGTTACGCGAAATTCCTGTTTTTGGAGAAACAACGTCACTTGATCTTTAAACTGTCATCACTTAACCTACTCTTTCCCATGAATGTTTGCCTATTTGATGCGACGATTGTCACGCCCTTCTGCCGCATCGAACCTTCCGGGTTCGAATCCCGGTACATACTCTATCAAAATCAATATACATATATCCCCATATCAATCAAGTGATTTACATAATTTGTTAGCACGGAACCATGATATATATAGATAAAAAAGGGCGAATATTGTTACGTTTACTACCGTGTTAAACCGGTTTTGTTTGGTAACAACTAGTTCTTAAATATTTATGATGTCCATACATTATCAGTTCGCGAACCAGTTAAAACGAATTATTTTCACAGAAAGAAGATAATAATGTAAGATGTATGTATGTACCTACGTTCTGATAACAATTGTGGCTTGGTTGAAAGTATCCTGCTGTAAAGTATTATAGGTAATTAAAATTATTTGTTTTTTAATTTTCAGAGAGAGATGGTGTTTAGTTGTGTCAGCGGCTAAGACAAACATTGAGTCGGCGAGCCAACTTTGTACCTAAGAACATTTTGGCGGTAATTTTGATTACTGATAAGTTTTAGGGCCTGACAGCTTCTCACTACAACCTGTGTTACACCAGGCTCTGAAACAAATACTTAAATCTAAATATATATAGCTCAAAGGTGACTGAATGACTGACTGACATAGTGATCTATCAACGCACAGCCCAAACCACTGGACGGATCGGGCTGAAATTTGGCATGCAGGT
>DWDX01004799.1:0-11250 GCA_018245675.1 Agara michaeli | reverse complement strand
ACATCGAAGAAGAGGGCTCCCGTCGGTCTTGGCCTTAGATGGTCAAAGCCTGTTAGGATATGTTCCGTGAGGCGGTGAACTTGATGGACGGCGGAGTGAGCGGGACGGAACTGAGTTGTGTTGAGTGCTGAGTACAATGTCCAAAGTTTAATAATTATCGGAAGCAATACAGATAATAGCAGATAAGATATTTAGTGTCTTATTTATTATCTGTAACGTATTTTTTTCTATCAGTGATGTCATGCATGTTTGCGGCCTTGGATATCAAGGTCTTATTGGATTTCCTTATAAATTTTACTTGTGTGTTATCTATCAAGGTTTCTTTTTCTTTACAGATAAAACTGACAATTATTATAACGATTACTACGATTATAATCTAATACATTTCTTCATGAGCTTATCATTATTTATGTGATACATAGACATAAATGTCCATTTTTAAAATTTTTGTCTGTCGCAAACATCATTGTGTTTATAAAGGTTTAAAATGTAAAAAAACCTTTTGACATAAAAAAAACAAAGTATGTAATAATAATAATTAAAAAAAACGTAATAATAAAAGAGCAGACAAGCGCAACCATTACTGCCTCTTAATGCAGCAAAGCCACACTTTTAAAATAAAAAAAAATCCATATTGCAGTATATTCGTAATGAATACACGTGACAGTTTCGCGTGTCAATGTCAACCCGCTGTCATCTTCTTATATTGAGTTCTAGAACTAACATTTTCTTTCCAGTTTTAGAAGAACAAAGAGACCGTATCTGCTCATTCCTCTGGTGCCTCTCACGTTCGCCGATCTTTACTATTGGGATCTCGCGTATGGGAACAAACTGCACAGGATTAGGAGTAAGTGTAATTTTTATTTTTAAAAGTGGGTATGATTTCAATGGTGAGGTCTTAATGATCTTTATCTCTTGCGTACTGAACAATTTAAACCCTCAATAATATAGTTTTCATGAGAAAGGGTGCTTATTCCATTTTATGTTCGTTTTTGAAAGGATCGAATGGAGAGTTTCCATATCTTTCGGATTCTAAACGCGTATATATACGATTGCAGTGGAAGCGGAACACATCATGACGCACGAAGCCGACATGCTGGAGATGCCATGCGGGCTGCCAACGCCGTCCTCCGTGGACCAGGGCCGCTTGGACGCCGAGGAGAAGAAGAAGATCCACCCGCCACTACCTTGAATGCTGATAAATCATACGGGCACAAGAGATAACAGTATTTATATGTAACCGACCACACGCATACCACGTCTTGGAGAGGTCTTTTACAGCGATTCCGTAGCGATATAGTCGCGATGCTGTCGCCGAACGTATTTCTCCGGTTACATACCACGAACATCGCGACTGCAGTGCATCACAATGCAATGTAAAAATAGTTTATCATATATGTAAGTTAAAAAGCATAAAATCGATATCGTAAGAATAAATCTTTGATATCCGAATACTTCTACCGATTATAGGGTCTTTGCTTGAATTTTAAAAAAAAAACTTCATTAGCCGCCAATCTGAATCGGTACTTACTGAACTGATTTTCAGCAAGACCGTTGCAGCTGAGATGTTTTTTTGAAAACGTGTCAATGATCTCGGAAACATCAAAGTTGGTCGCTTAAAATCACATCTTGACGGCCATTTTGCCGCGTGTGCCTTTTTGCCCGCGTGACAGAAAAAAGGCTCTAAAACCTGTTGTCTCTTAAGCCTTTTTAAATACAAGAATACTGCAGTGGTGTGCCTTCGGTTATGAAATATAACATAATTATTAAGCTAAAGTAAAATGTTTGCCAACTAATTCGTAATGTGATCGTGAATGTATTCAAAAATTTTTCAATGTTTAATATTGAACGTTATAAATAAATAATTCTCGTTAGTTATTGTATTAACAGTATTATGTGAGGGCTTTTACGGTGAAAATTGATCACTATGAACTATTAGCTATAATTAAATATTATACCAATTTAATGTAAGTACTATCCGGCAAGCGATAAGAGGCATATCCTTTTTTTTATTGCATAAATAGTCATACACATGATAAAAATATTTTAGTGAGAATAGTTAAAGAAATTTATGAAGGATTGCGTATAGAAGTATAGGTCTCGCCAAGTAAAAAAGTTAATAGTAAACTCAAGAATCGCACATAAAAGTAGACTCAGAGCGGGAACCAATGGTCGTTTACTTAAATGAAAGTGAACCAATGGCGCAACAGTGCGCGAGGTTACCCCCCGCCGTCCCCACCCCTCAGCAGAAATCAGACCGGCAGATGTCTATGTAGACATCTCGCCATGTTCATAGTTGTTGGGCAGATATTTTCTTACGTGACGCCTGTTATATTATCGATGCTGACTGTACTCTCCGCTGCGGTTCGAAGCATCGTTTCGTAAAATGGATAGTAATAGTTAAGTCGTTATTAATATCTGTGTGTCCCATGAAGATTGTTAAGTATAATACAACATAATGTTCGTCTAAGTATTTGAATGCCGAGGTTTTGACATTTAAGCTTTTGACATCCTGTATAGCCGGCCAAAAATTTTACCAATAATTACGACATAAGTACATAATGTTTCGTAAATAACAATTTAATGATTGGTAAGAAAACATCGGCTTGCATGCCACTGACAACGATGCACCGGCCAGTGCTGCCAGTGAGGAGACGATTATATAAATTAAAATTAAATGTATACTGTTGAAATTTTTCCTATCATTCTATCTATTATACTACGTGTAGTCTAATATTGATAAGAATGACAATATCAACGAATTAAATTAATGAGAGAAAAATAATGTTTTTTGCAATAGAAATGTAGGTAAGAGTCATATCTGCTTACGTGTATTCACAACGTTGCATATATTTTGCGTACGACAATCACAGAGATACGAATGAACAGATATTATGTATTATTGCAATATTTAATTGTAATGTTCTGATAATTTTGATTTAAATGTTACAAGAAACACTCAGTATTCATGTCACTTTATGTTCCATTCCAATTGTACTGTTCAATCTGTGTATGTACAACTTCCGCTGGAGTTTCAGCTAAAGCGGAACCTATTGCTTTAGTTACGGAAGTTGACATGAAAGTGAAACGGAAGTGATGTCTAATTTTCTTTTTTTTAATAAAGCATTTATTTGTGTATATTTGTAAGGTATCTTTGATTTTTTTATAACGATAACTTTTGATATATATTTTTATATGTTGTATCGCGTTAAGTTATGAAAAATTAGTAAGCATGTTATGTAAGCAATATATATGTATATAGCTTAAGATGCTACTATGGTGTTTGATCAAGTTTCCTACTGTTGTGGTCGAAGTTACGGATTTACTATTTTAATTATAATCTAATTATAAATCTTTTAAATGTTTTTCGTTGTTATCGTCTATAGACATGTTGGTCAAATAAAATATTGTGAAACTAAGTGTTTATTTTTTTGATTATTACTGATATTGCATAGATAATTAAATAAATAAACATACGAAGACATGCTATCGTTAGTCTTTATAGATTACAGATTTTTGAATTTTTTTTGTTATCTGTGCAAAGACGGGACGCCTCGCTAGGACATATAAAACAGTATAATCAAATTTCTGTCTTCCTTTTAAAAATAAGGTTCAAATCCGGGTATGCAACACTTTTTACAAATGTGTATTTTAAGGTTCTCTAAGGTGTGCCAACCTCTGGAAATTAACTTGGTCACTATGGTCTTAAAACAAAGAATTAACAATAATAGCTTGTGGTATGCTCACAGTCATTTGATGCCACACTAGGCATCGCCTGTACTACTATGATGACCAGACAACTAATAAACTACATACATATAACACTTATATAAGACTTTATTACCATTCAAAACACATAAATGTTAAATCTGCTTAGCTGTCAAGGTTTTTAACATGAAGAGGCCAGTGGATAACGCGTCAAGTAATAGACAATTATGAGGTTTGTAAAATCGATTACAATCAATTCAGTATTGGTATCGATTAAACGTAATTATAGGTGGGGTTGCTATCGTTGACATTCGGTCGCCATGGCAACGGCACGCTTGTTTAGCCGCCGTAAACAAATGAAAATTGTGCTCGCACCAACGTGGTCTGATCTGAGTAAGTTACCAAATACTCTTAGAATATTAATAGAGTATAACGTTATGGATCTAGCGAGCTGCTATGGATCATTGGTAAGTATTAATATTAGGTTCGTAACGAATTTTGTTTTTAAAATATATATATGCACAATTGATGTAGGTTTAAAATTGGGTTATCGATTTATTGATGGTTACTTACACTCTATAGATTGAGAATATGATATGAGAAGTCAATTTTTATTGTTCCATCAACACTGTTTTGAATTAAATAACGTATTTGATTAAATTTTCGACTATATAGATGTCAGATAGCAGTGTCATAGTAGAAAGGGTATTTACGTGTGTGCCTACATATAAAATAGAAAATAGAATGAATTAAAAATGTTGATATATCATCAATCACTTCTCTGCACGGTGCCTTGTAATGGGAGTTCATGCATCATGTAAAATGGCTAGCCCCTTTTCGATACGGTTTTCAATATTAAACTTTAATTTTTCTTCTCAAATCAACTAAAAGAGATTTTAATTTTTCTACTGTAAATGATGTTCTATTTGACAATAAGTTGGTCGTGAAATTTTCTCCAATTGGTAGGTATTCTACGCTTATACTAATCAGTACATTTCAATTACAAGATAAATAAATAAAAGAAACATACTTGCATTACGATGAATTTGGATTCGATTCTGTAACAATCGCAAACGATGTTGGTAAGAATTTTTTTTATCGATGAAATTTAAAATTAAGGTCAAATGATTTGCAATTCAAATGAACAATTGATTGCTCCTTCAATCAGCGTATCCATTACTGCTTCTTGTGGTTTTTGCGAACCAATCGCTACCTGGCACAAGATTGTTTGATCTGGCACAAGTTCAAATAACCATCACGCACGGTCCCTAACAGGCTAGGCAGATTGCATTCAGTGCCAAATATCGGTTTTGGAAATTTCTGTCAAACGTAAGTCTATAGAGAGCTATACTAAAGTTATGCTAAGTTGTTTTTTTCGATCCCTTTATTGGTCCACTGCTGGACCGGGTCTCCTCTCATACTAAGAGGGATTTGGGCCATAGTCTACCACGCTGGGCAAGTGCAGATTAGTAGACTTCACAGATCTCAGAAAGCTTTATAAGATCTCTGAAGTGCGCAGGTTTCCTCGCCGTGTTTTCTGTGTGTGATATGATGTTAGTCGTAAGTAATTTACAGGATTCCTATCGCGTTTCAGACACTGTGATAAGCAAGTGTCACAGTATTCACAATGAGCCAAAACCCGCAGAACGGTAAACGCGATGACCACAAACGCAAGGATCACGAGCACGTGCAGAAGAAGAGTCCCGAGAAGAACATGTCGGAGATCGACGAGCACATACTCAAGCGTTTCGACATAAGGAAGCGGCTCGGCAAAGGCGCTTACGGGATCGTGTGGAAGGCGGTCGACAAGAAGACCAAGGAGGTGGTGGCGATCAAGAAGATATTCGACGCGTTCCGCAACCAAACGGACGCGCAGCGGACGTTTCGCGAGATCATATTCCTCCAGTCTTTCCGCAACCACCCTAACATTGTCAAGCTGCATAGCATACACAGGTAGAGAAATTTCTGGATTCCTTTACACATGTCACGCGGCGAACGCATCTGACGAGTTTATTTCTGTCATAAAACGTGCAGGAGAAGTAAACTTCGCTGAGCCAATTCGTTTCGATGAATGTGGTAAGGAAACAGTGTCAAGAGACGAAAGAAGGATATCGGGATCGTAGGGAGATTTTAGAAACCGTGGAAATCCTTAGTCTGTGGCTACCTCTATGGAAAATAAGCGTTATTGTATAGCTAGACCAGAAAACATCCAATCAAGAGATCAGTCATCAGACATCAGTCGGGATGGGATCTAGGACTTCACTATCTAGTGCAGACCTCTGGGTATATTGTGTAGACCAGTAGAGCAGCAAAAAATTTGGAACGCTATTTTTTATATCTTCTCTGTCTCTCTCTTCCTCGCTATATATCCCTCATGCTGTGACTGCAGCCGTTCTAACTCTTTTCCCCCACTTCGCTCTATCCTCAACTTCGTCCTCGGACACTCGAGTCATCATCATATCTTCTGATACTCTACATTTTTCCATTTTGTTTTTGATATCTTCCAAGTTCAGTTAAACTTTTCGTCCTGTTCCCCCAGGGCTCTGAACAACCGCGACATATACCTCGGCTTCGAGTACATGGAGACGGACCTGCACAACGTGATAAAGCGCGGCAACATACTCAAAGACATCCACAAGCGGTACATCATGTACCAGATGCTGAAGGCCACGAAGTACATCCACTCCGGCAACGTGATCCATCGCGACCAGAAGCCCAGCAACGTGCTCATCGACAGCGCTTGCAGGTGTAATGTTGTACTTGATTGTTTTCTTTTACCTCAACTTTGTCATTCGCACTAATGAGTTCTCGAGTAAACAATTCAAAGTGGAATTTCTTAAGGTTTCCTCAAGAGTTAAGTGTTGTATGTAGATAGGATATTTGCAGGACCCGATTTTTTATGCTGACCATTGATAGAAACAAAAGATATCAGATGTTATAAATACGTCCGAATTTCAACACGTGACAGACAAAATTAGTTTCGAGGTTAAAATATTGTCTACTGTATGTAACGCAACTCCTACATTTAGAGAAGATGATGCTAACTTCCTCGAACCTAACCGTAATTATAGTGATATTTGTATTGTCCAAAGGGTGAAACTGGCAGACTTTGGTCTTGCTCGGTCAGTGTCCTCCGTGTACTCGGGCGGCGAGGAGGGCGCGGACCCGTGCCTCACCGACTACGTCGCCACGAGATGGTACCGCGCGCCCGAGATCCTCATCGCTAGCAAAAAGTTTGTATCAATTACCATGTTATAACCCTTTTATTGTTCCATTTCATGAAACGGTTCTACTCTCATAGAGAGATGGTTTAAAGCCATAGTCTAGCATGCTGGCGAAGTGCAGATTGGTGGGTCACATACACCTCTTAGAACATTCTGATGCATGCTGGAACATTACTTTCGTAGTTGTGGGTCTGATCCTTGTAAAGCAGTGGGAAATTTTGCAATCTTTTATCGTGAATATCGTTAAATATTAACTCTTCTTTCAGCTATACCAAGGGCATCGACATGTGGTCGCTTGGCTGTATCCTGGGCGAGATGTTGACTGGCAAGCCGCTCTTCCCGGGCAGCTCCACCGTCAACCAGGTGGAGACGATCATGACCGCGCTGCCGAAACCCTCTCCTGAAGGTTATTACATTGCACACTACAGTCATTAGCCATTACCAAAAACATAAAGATGACAATTTCAGTAATGGTGACTAGACAGTTGATAAATATGCATTTGTAAAACCATACCTACAGACAACGAGTCTTACAACAAATATATGTGCTCACAACCTGTGATGTCTATGATGTAGACTAATAAACAGGCTTGTCAATCATTAGACAACGTGTTCCAGATATAGCGGCTGTATGCAGCGGGTACGGATCTTCATTGATCAGGGAACAAGCAACCGCCAACAACACGAAGGCTACCCTGAACGCCCTCATGTCTTGCGCACCCCGCGACGCGTCCGACATGGTCCATCGTTTGCTCGTCTTCAATCCAGCGAAACGCTTGAGCGCTGAAAGGGCGTTAGACCACGAGTACGTTGGCAAGTAAGTAGGAAATGGTGCCACCACCTCCGGTTTTGCAGTCACTTGACCACAAGGCCAGTCAAAGTTTTTACACTAGTAACAATTTCGCCTACTAAAAGCTCTTCTGACTTCACCAGATTTCATCGAGAACGTGACGAGCCGACTTTACAATCAGACGTGCTGCTGCCACTGAGGGACGACAAGCAATTGTCCGTGGACGATTATAGGAATAAACTCTACAGCATCATGGCCAAGGGGTCACCGAGGAGCATTCAGCCCAGGAAGAGTCACTCCAGGTACCATTCTCATCTCATTCTCATGTTTTTTGGATAACTCTTTAGCCTGTGTTAGGTGCAGTAGAGATGCTTGAGTCGGACGTCATTCGATCCATAAACAAATCTTTAGGTTGTAGTGTGATAATTTGGCATTCTGCAACAATCGGCCATCGGCATTGTGATTTTATTTCAAAGCAACTTCTGATTACACCGTTCAAGAACTGTGATAAAATTAAATTAAATAAAAAATTAAATTCAGATAGATGTTTTGAATTTGAATCACCATTAAGTTGTCGAGTAAAGAATAATCATAGATCACGGTTCAGGAGTAACATCAAAAACAATTGAATTGATGAGGTGCTCTAAAGAACAATCCCTTATGGGAGTCCTAAGTTTCTTGCGTCCTAAGTTTAAATTGTAAGTGACATTTGCAATACCAGAGGCGCCACCAACGTTTCGCCAGCACTGTAGGACTATGAAAGGCTCTGTTAACGTTCTAAATTATTATTATCAATTATTCCAACAGCAGCAAAGCAAACACCCTGTCCTCGACGACCAGCAAGAGCAGTAAGAGTTACCACGACACCACCGACACCAAGATCCTTTCGAAGACGAAGCACTTGAGCGTGTCGGCCGATCAGAAGACCAGACCGAAATTATCGAAGACCGCGGAGAAGCCGCTCATCAACTACAGACCGGAGCAGCCCGCGCCGAAGCCAATTCGAGCGACGAAGCTGTTCGAGCACCGAGGGCAGAGTTGGCTGGAGACGAATTGCCACGGCGATTACTTCCAGCCGGTGCCGAGACAGAGCCCGTCCGAGACGGGCATTCTGAGTGCCGGCAAGAAGTCGGTGCAGACTAGGCGTAATTCCACCTCGTTTTCCAACATCACCATAGGCGGGGACGCGATATGGGAAGATTATGCCGGGGCGGCGCAAAGGCATGGCGTCATCACGGCCAGTGCACTGATGGACCTGCGTACCAGCATTCGGCGGAAGAGGTAAGGAGTGTGGACTTGTAGGGTTTCAGTGGTTTCGCCGAATTTTCCAAGAATAAGAGCACGCGATCCATTTGTTAGTTAAGAAATTTTAATCAACGGAGTGACTTTTTACTATGTGGATATTTTTTTTTGTTTCTTATTCACTTATGATATTAAATTTCTAGTCTCCAAAAACTAGTCGAGATGTGTGATGATTTTATTTTGCTATTATTCTTGTTGTCGGTGTCATGGCTTTGATAGCTTTCAATTGTTTATGGGCAGAAGCACGACATTATTGCTCTGTGGCTCCGAAGTAAGCTTCCTGTGTTTTAAAAGGATTTCGAATGCTACAGTCCGTATCTGAAGATAGGCTACCATACCATAGCATTACTACAGGGAAAATGGCTACGGTCGTTTATACGTATTTGCAACATTAGGGTAGTTTCAAGCAGAAAGAAACATATCAATGTGCGCCGATTTTCAAAAATAGAACGTTGTAGTGTTTCAAGAATATTTCCTCAATAACTCTTAATAAGAGTGTGCAGTTATAGCATTTTTTTTTATCAACCAGCCTTCCCGGAGTGTGCAGTGAATTTTTGGACTGGTAAAGTGTAGTCTGTGATTTAAGGTACCAATTTATTTTCCAAATTACGTGTCACAGAGCACGTAAGAGAATTTAGAATGACCGGCAATTGTTGAATGTTTCAGATTGCCTTGATATTATGCACAATAGTGTCACACGAGGTTAGATGTTTTGTATCGGAATTCGAAAATCGAACAGATACAACGAAGACTAATGACAATTTAGAACCATAGACAAAACACGTACTAAAATAAATGAATGCGCTATTTAAAACGCGAGCACCAGCTTTTAATGTATGAAAATAGTTGTTTTATTATATTATAGAGTTATATGTATTATCTATTTAATTGACAAAAAGGATCCGAGCCTTCAGTTTCACTGCTGCTATCACTCTCTGGCTTGATCTTTAGTATTCCTTTCGTGTAGCATAAACAAAACGAGCAAGATGGAACCAACGTATAAAGTTAATGAGGATATATTTTTTATTCTTTATTGGTCCACCTTTGAGCCAAAAAAGCACAAAGGACGATTTTAATACCTAAGGTGCCAGTAAACCTTGAACTTTTGAACCCTTTAAATTCTCCTCGTCCAGACAAACTTGACTGACAGACAAGGCCGTCAGGCCTTAAGTTTGCCATTTTTTAATTTTATTTTATAAAGGTATACAAGGAATAATTAAATAAAATATTGGTCCTGTCTGTCTGTCCCGAATTTTAGATTGCATCTTTGCACGTTCACCTTTTAATACGTGTTATATAACACGTATTATATTACGCATTGACAATTAGGGCGTCCTCATTTTTATAGGCGGGAAAGAGGCGAGGGATGAGGAACAAGAGGGGAGGATATTACTTATTATTTTGGTCTTACACGAGCTTCTTAGGTTCTGTGCCTATTAATGTAATATTTTGTTACATAGAACAAAGTATTTGTTATATATGGAACGCGAAGTATGAACGTGTTTGTACGTTCGTGGTATACTGCGGCGTATTTGAATATCGACTCACTCAATGTTTGTAACATTTTTTGATTATTGACACTTTTGTATTGAGTATTTTACAGGAAAAAAATGAAATAAATGGTTACTGTAACTAATTTTGTGTTTTGATTCGAAACAGAAGTAAGTAATCTTTTATCGAATGTAGGAATTTGGGAATTGTAAGCAACGCATTTTTAATACAAATAAGTAGGTACATATTTTACAATATTGTGAACAGTAATTCAATGATAACGTAAAATTATCGCATAGAAATAATGAAAGAAATAGAGTAATACAAACGCTCCTATAATAAAAGGTTAAAGCAAAATAAAATGTGTTTAAAAATCTTATATCAATAACGTTTATTTTCTCTGTTCTTCAACAATATTTCACCAAAAAGATCTGTCAGGAAGCCTTCGAATTACATACAATTTCCTGGCAGAATGGTCGCAACATGTTAACCATTTAATAATCGAGGCTATTTACAAGTCTAAATAAATACGACATTTAAAAAGATCTTTCAATATTTGGTTACATCATAGTAAAATCTGAATATATTTCCTTTTTCTAGTTATTTTATTATATTATAACTAGCTGACCCGGCAAACGTTGTATTGCCATATAAATAATTTCGACCGGAGAGGAAAAATGATTAAATTACTAAAATGGCTTTTAAAAAATAGGGGTTGGTGGTAGAAGGGTGAAA
>DWDX01004798.1:0-11251 GCA_018245675.1 Agara michaeli | reverse complement strand
TAACGATCTTTTTGACAACGATTCGTATCGCACTAGTGCTAAATAACAATTATGAACCGGGTATCTACCGAAAGGTAATCAAGATTCATATTGTAATTATTAATTATACAAAAGTAGTCATTAATTGCTTCAGTGAACGGACGACTTACATAAATTCCAGGAAATTTGTTTAAGTACAGACTACAAAATGTGATGAATGCAAAATTGTTCACGATATTATTATAGTTAAGTCTTCGTAATTTAACAGTTATGGGGAAGTAAGTGAATTATTAATACTACGTCAGACTAATATGAACAACTAAAGACTGCTTATAAGGCCAATATAAATGTTTTTTCAAGTTATGTTTGTTGAATATTTTCCTCATTTTAATGCTTTGAAAAAAAATTACTTAATACGCACGTATATTTGTGACTTTAATTAATAAAATTTCAGTTATATACGTATTCGAGTATTATATAAACAATATAAGACATCGTCGAAAATGTTTTCACATACACGTATTAGTAATTGTTCAAAACACATCCGCTTCGAAATGGTCGAATAATGGAGATGAGGTGTTGTTGGTATTGATTGCAGCCACGTAGAATGCCCGCTTCGAGATAAAAGAGCCGTGACGCTCGTGATTAAAGAACGTTTAGACGATGTTAATATTCAATGCGCCGCTCGTGGCGTGCTAAACGAATGTTTGCCTTTTTATTGAACATCGAGCATCTCGCCTTAAATGTGCAACTGACGGAAAATATGCAACGATCTATCTGGCGCATATCCACTGATACGTCACGAAAACAATTTAATTTACATAAGCACATAATAATGCGCCTTGAGTTGTTTTTTCGTTATTGCTACGTTTATTCGTTATTTACGAATTTCGTGTACTTTATTGATTTTTAAACGACGGTAACACACTTGCAGCTTTCGTACATGAATACGCCACGTTACCGCATGATATGCATCTATCAAAATTTGTCGGCACATATTTTTTGTAGGTACTTTGATATTGATATTTTTGGATCAGTTATGAAAAGTTACAACTACGCCAGCAAAAGTATGCAGTACATAGTGTAAATTAAAACTTCACCTTTAACGTTCTTCGCAAGAGGTAGCAATACAACTCGACCGTGGCGTCGCTGAACCCGATAAAACACGCAATAGTTTGTAGTGGCGATTCCAGAAAACGGTCGTTTTGCGATTAGATCAGCTGACCAGCATGAGAGGGGCAGGAAACGGGGCAGGGCAGGGGGTGTTGTTAATTGCCCCGTTTTGTGAACACGGTCGGTGGCGTGCTCCATGGGTAATCAGCAACTGCTGACTGATTGCTTTTTAAATAGGTTTTATGCCCACTAAAAATGTTTCGTAGGAAATCAAGAAAAGCCCCGAACGCAAGTTTGAACATTACGATTGTGTAAACATAACTGACTTACTATAGCGGCGTTGATTTGCGGTCCTAATCGATGAAGGGTCTACGAGTTTTCGTAAATATGTCTTTTAGGAAATCGTCGTTCCAATATATTCACAATTTTTTCTCTTCTTAAACAGGCTTTTTATTCATCCCTTTTATTATACCTCTATTTTATATAAAAGTATCCTCTCATAAAGACTCCGCTAGTCGATTGTCTACCACGCTGGCCAATTGCGGATTGGTAGACTTCATACACCTCAAAGAACATTGCCTGTTTCCTCGCAACGTTTTCCTCCATCGTTTTAGCGAATGATATATATTTTTTATATTATTAACGGGCATATTATTAAATAATTACGAAAAAACATTTCTTGCGTCTACCTATTTTCACTTTGTGGATATTTCAACATATTGCTTAGAACATCTACAGTTGATGCACATATCTACTACTTGCATTTGTAAGATACATTGAGTATTAATTGTATCTCTACTTGGCAATCTTTCTGCACTTAATTACTTTTCATATCGTCAGTCTGGTTGCGATCGTGACGTCAAAATTGTATGGTATACATTGTAGCCGCTGTACATAAGTACCAACGTAGTAGGTAGCTTCGGCTCCGACGATTACGGATATTTTGCAACTTAGTTGAACTCGGGTAGGCAGATAACCGCCGGCGAAGTATAAGGCCATATTTGTACTAGGCAATCAACCTGTTTGCAGCATTTATTTCAATTAGATATCTGTGTAGGAACAACTTACGCACTGATGTCGGCGTCACATAACCGACTGACTGAACACAAATGTTAGTGAATAGACCGATCTCTCAGTAAATTAACTCCGTACGTGTACACAATAGGTGGCTGGCGTAATATAGTACTAGGCGAGGCTTAAGATGATTTCATACAGAGTATCCGAACGCAATGACAGATACCGACCTTGACCGTGCCTTGCGTTCGAATACTCTATATGAAATCCTTACACTTACATGATGAACATATGAACTTCGAAGTTTTTATCTGTGATTCTTTTCGCGCGGGAAATTAATAATATTTCAAACGAAGATGAAAGTATTTCATTAAAAAAAAATAAAGTTCTTTGTCATTTCTCAAATTTCTTGCACCGAATAAATGACACGACACGAAGTGTGTCTATCCATTTGTGGTCTATACAGACAGTAAACACATGCCTAGTGCGTATACAGCTTTACGAATAAAGATAGCACACACAATTTAACATGCTTCTATTAGCCGAGTGTGAGCTGATGGCGTGACTACACGGCGTTTTTGTACCGCTATAGCGCTACTAGATTTAAGTGTGTTTGTTACAAGTCTTAACTGCCGAAACTAATGAACTAGACGGCTTTTTACAATATTACCCGTTTAATCTACAATCATAATCTCTATCGTTTTGCTTGGAAGGATATTTATGTGTTTGGTATTTTATGTTTGCGTTTACATTACGTCGGTTTCTTAATAGTGATAAAGAACATAAGTCAAATGGGCAAAAACTGTAAGGCTCACTGCCAAGTTAGTTGAGGATAAATGCGCGAGTGGGTAATAAATAATTGAAATATTAATTTTGTGTGAGAATACAGAAATAAAAATTATAAGATGGAAATTAAAACTCACAATAATTTAATACACATGTCCATAATTCATTTTCATATTAACGCGTTATGTGTAATTTTTTTGTATAACGCAGCAATAGCTGTGTCCCGGATGTCATAATCACTTTGTGTTTAGCGACTAGTTTTTGGTTATTGCGGTAACAAGTGTTATTCGCACATTTTAAATCTGTTAAGCCTTCTCACGACGGTGTAACATTATCATTGTAGAGCATGAGTGTGTTAGCAATAAATAATATACGAACAGGCTTTAATTAATATTTCAAATTGTTCTTCCAACTGTTATAACGTGTCACTGCTAAGCTCTGGTCTTTCATAGTGTGAAATTTTTAAGGCCACAGTGTTCCATGCTGGCCAAGTGTGGATTGGAAAACTTCACACACCACAGCAAATATGACATATTTTAAAGTGTGCATGTTTTCTTCTCACAACTTTCAAGTTATTATGAGTGCAGTTTTCCCCGAAATGAAACTAGTACTGGATTATGGAAAAAACAAAAGCAGATTAATTGACAACATTTTAATTACAAAACACCACAAAATCTATTGGACATAAAATGCCACGTACCGGGTTGCTTAAGTACATACGGCTATACACGCCGCACAGCTACAACGGTTTGTAGTTACAATACATATCTAAACTTAATGTTTAAAATTGTGTATTTAATACTAATAATACATACATAATAATATAATCATGTTATTTTACATATGTTTTTTGCACAATTCACATTCAACTTTTTTTATTATTACGAATTTTATAATCATTTACCAATAGTCAAACCATCGACTCTATTAATCTTTTATGCTGACGTCACTCGTATTTTATATTGCAAGTTAGTTTATAGGTTATTATAAATATGTTGTTATTTCAGTGTGTGGTGAAGTTATGTGATACGTAACGGAAAACACGATTTACACTATACCTACAGAACTAGCAAAGTTTTGTTCTTGTGTGAATTTGTAAATTTTTTTCAATTACGTGTCTCAGTAAATATTTTGTTATCTTATTTCCTCAATTGGATCAATAAGACTTTAAAAATGGGACATAGTAGGCATAGGTATAGACGATGGATTTAAAATTTTCAATATCTATAACATTGTATTATCAAAATTTGATGTTACATCAGTAATTACTTCAATGTACAATTATGTATTTAACATAAAGACTCAAACATTCAAAATCCACCCGTGAAAGTGCAAGAATTAAGTAGGTACAGTTAAAAGCAAAGATTCAGTTTTATCAATGTACATATAGTAATGTTCGAAGCACAATATATTTGTGTACGTTGTATCTATTACTTACACGACGTCAAATATCATACATACGGTCTCTTATAGGTATCTAAGTTACTCTGAGCTTATAATATCACATTAATTATTTTGGACAAGCGTCGTCCAGCACGAACGAATTCTCTCGGGTACACTAAACTCGAAAACGCATAAAACGTCCCGCGCTACAAGTGCAAATAAAATAAGAAGTGCAACAAATTTTAATAATTTATCCACTAGTCCATACGGAAACCGCAGCGGCTTACCAAAACGTATTGGCTTCACGAAACGCCAGCGGCGCGCCACCAACGCGCACTAGTACGTCTTCTTCGTCTTCAGGAGTGTGTTCGTTTACGAGAGTCACTTATAGTTCTACAACCACTTGTACGCAAAATGAATTTGTTGAATTTTGTCCTTCACATAGCACTTGGCTTTAAACGTGTATCGGTTCGTCGTCGTCCTCGTCGTCGGAGCGTCGATCCAGGGAGGGCTCCCGTGGAGACCTGGGGGGTGGTGCGGGACTCCCCGGGTCCACCTCGGGGGACGGCGTGCGCCGCGCCTGGGCGTAGTACCCCAGTGCCCCCAGACCCGGGGCCCCTAGGGACCCGAGATGTGCCGAAGGGCCCGGCAGACCCAGCCCTAGTGGAGGAACGCCAGCGAGAGACGCGCCCGGATATAACCTGTACAAATACCTTTTTGTTATTGAGACTTCATCGCGTTCTTTTGAAATTAAAAAATTATCTTTTATCATAAATCAGTAATTAACCGGAACGTTTGATTACTTTTTAGGCAATGCGTAACAATTATAGATATATCGATGTAATGAAAATGAAAAGCAATACTGCAATTAATGATTGAAATTCCGATGTAGTTCCGTTGATATAATTTAAGTAGGTACTTCTTTCAAACAAACACAATTTTGGTAAAGCTTGTATAATCACACGAAGCTTTCAACGTAGCTCTCAAGGATAATAACGCACTTGAATTAGCTATTCATATAGAACTAGCTTTTGCCCGCGACTTTCTCCCGCGCATATATTATTATACAAATGTTATTATACATATATAGCTTCCTCTTTAATCACTCTATCTATTAAAAAAACCGCATCAAAACCCGTTGCGTGGTTTTAAAGATTTAAGCATACATAGGGACATAGGGACAGAGAAAGCGACTTTGTTTTATACTATGTAGTGATGTAGGAAATTTACTTGAACTGTGGAACAGTTTATAGCAGAAACAAATTTGCATTAAATATATAATTACATCTCATTTGCTTTCATTAGATGCAGATTTATGTTACTCTTTTGCCATTCATGTTATTATTGACAAATTTGGTACTGTTGATAGGGTGGACATTCAGAATTTACGTCTGATGGATCTTTCAAGGTGTATAGATGAACAGGAGTTTCTGAATATCTATCTATATATATATCCAAATATCTATCTACATATCGATTGCTTGTTTTAGGGTAGCTATTTTTTTAAATATTTGAAACAGGCTAGCATTTTGCCACAATCTCACCTGATAGTAAGCGACCATTTGGCTTACGGTTTAGCATGCTATGCAGTATAAATGTGTATTCACTTTACGTTTAAAAAGCCCTAGGGTACATGGATATAAATGAAATAGCTTTTGTCATTATCCAATTGAAAGTTAATAGTGTTGTCATACAAACTTTGGTACACAACATTTACAGTAATACATATTATGAAAGACAGAGCTGTTTATTTGCACAAATTTAAACCATATTTTGCTTTTTAATATATTTGACTTTTAATATATACATAGCATACAAATTTAAGAAATCCCCATTATGCAAATACAAATCACAAGAATGTCACATATTGTTTTTGTTGTTTGTTTATCATATTTATATTAGTAGTAATAGCTATTTACATAATAAACTATTGCTGTTTTCCTTTTTCCAGCAAGCTTAGCTTAATTTTTATGGCGGTACAAGGCTAGATTTTGTTCACAAAGGTAATGAATAGTGTTCCCAATAAAATGTAATTAATGAATAAATTTTATTATATATAAAAGATGTTCTTGTAAATGAAATCTTTGAAATAATACACATATTATTTTGAATTAATAATAAAAAAAAAACAGATATGAAGGTAATAAATGACACAGTTTCTCTTAATTTAAGCTGTTACGTCTGTCCATGAACATAAAGGTTTTTACAAACGATAGTGATTAGATAGTTGACAAAGCATTACTACCATTGTGAAATAATTTTCTTTGTCCTACCGTCATTTTACTTATCTAAACATATTTTGACAGTTCCCTTTGCACTAACGTTTCAATAATGCCGATGTTTAGTTTTTTCTTAATTATAAATGGAATATACTGATTGTATGTGAAAATAATCATTAAAGAAAATGTTTTCCTTACTTACACGAACCTTCGGCGTTATCAAGTAATTAACAAACAGGATAGGACTTCGAGAAACCACAGTAATAAAAATTATGCATTCAATAATTAACTGTTTGTCCTATTTATATACACAACAAACAACATAGAAACAAAGCTTTTCGTAAAATTAAATCTGACAATTGAATGACAACAAAGAATCGATTTCGACTCAAGACAACTGACATTCCAGTAAAATGTTGCTAGCTTTGCAACGAGAAATATGATTTAGAATATGAAATTGAGTTAACATATTTTATAATATGGTAATGTATATTGTTGTGTAAACGGTTGTAATGTTGTAAGTAAATACAGATTTTTTTAGTTTCCTCCCTAACTAATGTATTAATTATTGCTCATTGTGCATAACAGCTCCAAATCACTCTATTGCGAGAGAGCTAGTGTATGTAATTTGGCGTATTTAAAAGAACGTTTTAAGCCAGTTGATATTCACAGGTAAATTATCAGATTATACAGAAGAAAAAAAAATTATATTGTTGATACATTGTAAAGGAATATGTATGAATGGGCTAGGACTAATAAAACACAATAGCCAATAAAAATAACTCTTCTCTTTATTATTATCTATAAAGTATTTTAATTTTTTGGAATAACTTGTGGTAGATCACAGGCTTTAAGCAATGATATATTTTCGTTTTAAAATTATTGTTTTACCTAGTGATGACATTCTTCTAAGAATGAGTTCTAAAAATTGCCTCATAACGCCCATGAATATCATATAAAAATTATGAAGTGATATTTCTTAATAGTAAATGATACGATAAGGAAATTCTTAAGAATATAAGAGCATAGACAATGGTTGTAACATTGTGCTATGGCATTAGCGGTTGTGTATCCGAAGTGGTCTCAGCAGAGTCCGCTGCGCCGTTGGTTAGTTCTGGTTCTGGTCGCGATCTCATTGCTACAGTGGCACCTTGACACTTGTTGCGCAGTTCAAACACTTGTGTTATAGCATCACGAAAGCAAAGAAAATTGTAATCAATTATACCTAAAACAAATACAAAACAGATTTACTCCAATACGAAATGTTCTTTCCACAAATATATGATGATAATTATATATTAATTAATTAACCTAATACATTTGTTCTTTTATTTCATTAAATATATTATTACATATTGCAAGTTTTCAGTACTACACTAATATGAAGTATTGTACAGAAACTAGCCAAAGACACACACACACACATACACACACATATACAGAACACACCAGGCACACACACAAAATAAGATTGGTCTACCAACTTGATTCATGAGATGACTGATGAGATTATAATTTGTACAGAATGTGATGATACCTTGTTTCTGGAAATTTTCTTCTCTCAAAATGCACACAAGTGCGAGGAATTTATTAACTTCTCGCAAATATAGCACAGTGCCATTGTTTAATTTAATGAGGCTTGAGCTTTGGCTGTTGAATGTGTTCATTTGGCTCTCATCCACCATGCTGTAAACAATCGAGTACTTTTCAATGTAATAGTAGCTCGGACTATCACAAACTTATGGTCATTATAATAGATACAAGAGATTATAATAGATAGAATAACTATATATACAATTTAGATTTAAGAATAGAACATTTCAGAACAACAAAAGAGTTGAAACAAAAATTGAGGACATCAAATGACTAGTATACAATAGAATGAGCAAATTATCTATATGGTGCTAATACATGAATTGATAATGCCAGAAAACTTGATAACATACAAAATGTGTTTGTTGCATGGTTTAGAATTTCAGTTGGTGTATATGACTAATAAAATCGAGACAACATACCCATATATACATGAAATATCAATAACAACATCAATCATATCACAGCATAGTTCATAGCTCTGCATATCAACTGGTGAGCTGTCAGTTGCTATATAGATTTTGGACACTACATCAAATAGGAATGCTTTCTCAATCCCCGAATTCTGAAAGATCATCACAAACGCATATTATGTAAATGAATTTAAAGAGAATCACTCGATCTGTACAGACAAACATATTAAATGACATTACTCTGCATTTTATCATGTTATATTATCTGCAGCATATTTTTTTTATTTGGTTTATACCAAAAAAAAATCTGGCCACAATCTTAGCAGAGGGAAGTGGTGATATTGATATTGATATGATGCAGCATGTTTGCTTACTAGACACTTTCACTCTAAATTGACAAGATCAAGTTATTAACGGTTGATTTTATTTTATTATTAATATCCTTTTTCAATAGAGTAGCCTGAGGTAATTTTTTACGAGAATGACATGGCCAAACAGCATTCCCAAATTCTGGTGGTCATGTTGTTAATGTTAAAGGAATGATTAGCTTGAAAAAGGTTTTTTCATCCCAGGCCTTTTATTTGTATTTCTCTCGAAATTCATAAAATAGCGCCACTAATCATTCTAAGAGTCAACACAACACAATCACATTTTTACTTAACATTGTTTGTGATAATCAAAGACCATAGGCAATGCTTAAAAATAAAAATAATTATTCTTGTATTTAAAACTGAGGTGGGTATATATACTTACAGAAATAAGAATATTCAGAAGGTTTTCTAATGTAGGGAGTTGCGGTATTAATTTCTGTACAACCTTACTGAATGCTTCAAAAATGGAGTGATCGTATATTGAGGTGAGGTGAAAAGACAAGTGCACTTGTTCCAAACTGGCTTCGGCCAGATCGTCTGTTGCACGATGATGGATATCCCTCTGTGACTCCATTTTGTAGTCATCATTTAGGCCATCTACCTATAAGGAAAAATCTCAATGTGTAATATTAATCTAACTCTGACAATGATATGACAATGGTATTGATATTGAATGGGATCGATCATTGTAAAATACTGACAAAAATGGTGTTATCTCTAAATGTATTTCTGAAAAGATGTACAATTATTTACGAAATATTAATATAATTACATATTTGAAACTGGCCACAATGTGGTATTGAATTTCATACTGCTTATGATTTTTAAAATACCATAGGTTTTAATTGCATAGCAATAGGTATAATAATAAAAATGAAAATCCAGCAATTCCTTGAATGTATTGAGACATGCTCACTACGTCTCCTACAACCCACTGTTTATGTATTTAGAAATGGCAGAATGGCTGCAACATAATACTGCATGCAGCTCCAGCACGGATTAGTAGTGGATATTGTTTATTTATTATTTTTGAAAGAGACAAACAATCAATAGGTCGCCACATAACCTCCTAGAGCAACTAAAGTTGATAGCAATTTTATATGTTCAAATCACGTTGTAAACAAAGCAATAAATGTTGATGGAGAGATGTATGAAGGTTGGATGTTACAATATAACTAAATACTTACTTTGTGAATGAATACTTCAAATTTAATGTTACTATTTACTCGGTAGGCTTTTGTGACTGTGAGGTGCAATTTGTCTAATGCATCTTGGTAATCATCCTGAAACCCATGTTTGTTTTAGTGTAGCATTACATTTAACAGACTTTTTTATATTACATAGATTTTTGTAACAAACAGAAAAAAAGTTATTCTCACGTTCTTGAGACACTTTACATTTTTGTACTTCAGCTTACCACAGAAATTTACATCACCTATATTGGTGGCCAGTAGAAAGTACAAGTAGGCACGGAGTATTAAAAAAAAATGGACTCCAGTACATAAATAGTGTGCTGCATCAAAATGTGTTGGAAAATATAATCATTTACTTTATTTCTTTTTTAATTGACCTGGCAAAACAGGCAGGCGGGCCACCTGATGGTAACTGGTCATCATCACCACCACCTATGGATATGTGCAACACGAGAGGAGTATATTTTAATTAATTACGTATGAATAATATGTACAAGGTACCTGAGCATCAATAACAAAGACCAAAGCACCACAGCCACCAAAAATTGTGTCCGAATCAAACGAAGGATCAAAAAAGTCTATCTGTCCAGGAAAGTCCCATATTTGAAATTGTACGAAACTGCTATTGTTTATATCGTCCTTTACAATTTTATTTGTAGACTCTAAAAACAGTGTTTCGTTTGGTGACATCTTGTGAAAAACGACCTTCTGAATTGATGACTTTCCTGACCTAGAAACATATTTTAGTAAACAAAGTTGTCTAAGAATATTATAGAACAACAGCAGTATTGAATGACGACGTTACACTGTATACGTTACCTTCTCAAACCCATTAGAAGAATTCGAGGTTTGTGGTCTTCTTGTAATGACGTATTATCACCGTCGCCGTTTTGCTCAAATGGTCCATAACTAAAATCCTTGGGAAATGAACCCACGTATTCATCCTGATAACTCTACAAAGAAGAACTGAAGTTAATTTTTTTACACAACCAAAATTATTGTTGCAAAATTGTAAAACACCTTACCATATTTTAGATTAACTATGTAACACTACTTCTTCAACCTATTAAAGTTCATTATGTTGAACTTTTTCTCACCATCTATTTTTACGCCCTTAAATAATTATCAAAATCAAACTAATCAAAGTGGTCTAATACATACGAAATTAATAATACAGACTGAAATAG
>DWDX01004797.1:0-11251 GCA_018245675.1 Agara michaeli | reverse complement strand
CATCTGCTTACAAACTCAATTCTATAACTATTACATGGTGTGAGTAGAGACAGCCCGGTGAAACGTTTTATTCAATACTTTGGGCAAGTAACATTGAGAGCGCTTGCCATAGGGCTTAATCTAATCCTTCTTTCCACCGAACCACATAAAAACGTCCCATATTTTCGTGTCGTTTCGACCGTAACAATTTTATCCCCATGCGCGCAAAGAAGCTTCATTTCAAAAAACTTCGTGAATCAAGAAAATTTCAGGCTTAACATACACTAGATATCTTTTATAGCAAACACTTGTAGAGCAGTGGTGTTGGTGTACTGTAAACAATGTGCAATGTTAACAAAACAACGGACTGGTCTCACGCGACGTGGCGCCTGGCGGCTAAAAGAATTATAGAGAAATGTCCTAACCATACCACGTATTATGACGATCGACGAAAGTTGTTTGTCGTTTTATCAACAGAATCAAAGATGTTCCTTAAGGTTTAAAGACTGTTCCCGACCGGAAAACTGCTTGACGTGCCCTTCAAAGGGTCAAACAGGAATGAGCTTGTTATTTAAAAAATGATCACCCATCAGGTTCGCGAATGATGTTACTTACCCTTGATATTGTTTATGTTGTGCTAGCACGATTGAGCTATTAGCGATTCAGTATAATTCATCATTCTTATGTCAACTGTAAATAAATACACTCATTTAAGTAACTATGAGAACGCTTCTGTTTCCATTATCATTTTAAAAACGTCTAATGTTTAATCAATTTGAAATTAGCTTCGAAACACTCGCATTAACCCTAACCGTCATTATTATCGGCGGATGTTAGTCCACTGCTGGGCTCACCCCACGCCGCGTGCTATGAATCCAGCTGTAATTATATCTAATATTGTGTGCAATTTGCACAATTTGAATGTAACACCGCGCAGACATCTTGCGACAGTTGCGTTCGAACACAAATTTAAACATGGCGCCCAAGTTTCTCGATTCGAAAATTAGACGAGTTAAGGCGAATTCTGAACGGGGGATTCTCTTGCAAATGTACCGCTGAAAGAAACTACGATGCTACACTGGTCGAATACCTGTTTTTAGATTCGATACAGGACTTTCGACTACCTAACACCTACTTCTCTAAAAATACAAGCATACCTTACACACACAAATTTAACGGATACAATTAAAATAATAATAATTATTTATTATTATTTAATTGTTACACTAAAATTAACACACATGTAAGATATATAAAATCAACACATAACCGTGACTTTGGTGCCCGATATTGTACATATTATATCAAAATATTAATACACCCGGGGCTCATAACAATGATAGGTATCGTTATTACACGAGTAAATATAAAAATTAAATAGCTTCAGTCCGCTACAGACGCAGGTGCGCAAACGAAATGTTCAGGGCACAAGTTTACCTGTAATCGCAAAATATATTCACAACTTCTAACTGGATTTAAATAGTAATAGCTGCTAGTGATGCCGCTGTACGAGTATCGATATTCGATAGAATAGCACGACTAGAAATCCTGACTGCTAAAGAAGAGAGAAAAAAAACGATTGCCACCGAGGATAAATATTTGTCGATGGTTGTAAGTCTACTCATTATGAAAAGAGATTCTTATCCGGCAGTAGAACAGTAATAGGGTTGACAATGATTATAATGAAATTATAATTGTAGATAGAAAATCTGCATGTCGTGGCGAAAAGATGGACAACCATAATTATATTTTTAATAAAAAAATATAGAACGCTCTAGTTTCTTGAGATTGACATTAGCGATGACAAAAGCTGGCGAAAAAATAGGGTTGCCATTATATGTTTGCCATGAAGTATAAAAAAGTTTTGTAGAACACACTTCTTTTGTGTTTGATACCCGTGAAATTAGGGTTGACAAAAGATGGTATAAATAAACACCAAGTTCAAGATGACATGCGAATTTGCAACCTTTTGTGAGGAGACCTTCGTGCAGGAACCAAGGAGATGAATTATGTGGTTCAAGTGTCCTTTTCGCCATTGTCTCTTGGCGCTATTGTGGTGTAATGAATGAGGTTCAATGCCTTCACTTTGTTCCAGATAATATCCGAGTTACAAATAATGTCTAAGTATTTGTTAATGGAATGGCTTTGAAATTTTTGTTTTCATTACGATTATTAAGTACCGAGAGGAAATATGATTTAATCATAAACGGGATTTTGAAGAAAATCCAAGGTGTTTTACAGTTATCCAACACTAGGTTTTACCCATGGTTTTGGTGGCGCAGAAATTGGATTTTCAAAAACCAATAAATAAATTAATTTAATTAACCAAAAGCGCGATTATAAAATTTGTTCTCACTTCCCGCCCCTATTTTACCCCCTTAATGGTGGAACTTGTGGAATTGTGGGGGTGTACTACACTCCTCTGCCTACCCCTTGGGGGATTACAGGCGTGATGTTACGTATTACGTCTATAATTGTGAAAATTATCTTTATTATTCATACTTTTAATAAGTTACGTTATCGATTTTGATATCGATAATATACTATTACAGGCTCCATCACTAGTCCCGCATAAATACTGACATTACGCATTCCCTACGCAACGCAATTTATTCAATTTGTTCACATTGCACTTGTCACTTGAACGTGGCGCCATCTTCGGGTAATGTGTTTGAATTTAGAATATTACAAGACGATAACCTACCTCCCTCGCAGTGGCTTTTTTGTTTTCGATATAATATAAATATAAAGGTTGGCAAATTAAGCACACTTCACAGTATAAACTGTTACATTTGTCTGTGTTCTATTTTTTTTTTTTGTAATTGTCATATTTGTTTCATCTTCAGAAAACATGCCAGCACTACACAAATCTTTCGGGTCAAATATTCAAAGTTCACCTACATAAAGGAAATAAGACAAAATAAAAGAATAAAAGGCAACCAAAATGTTTCTGGAGCATTCTACGCTATATTTATATGCAGAGGTAAATTAAAACGGTTTAATTTATTATTTTTAATTCATATTAGTAAATTTCCAAGGGTTCGTTACTCTCCTTTATGTATACAACTTACAATTTAATATGCAACTTAATGAAAAGTTCCAAATTTGAAAGCTTTCTCCGAAGACGGCGGTGCCGCCATCTTGGCTAAATGTTTGAGTTCGTGTTTGTTTGAATTTTAAATTCCGAACAAGAGGGATGTTTGATGTCTCAAGGGGAGAAGCGAAGGTAGGATTGAAATGTAAATATGTTTAATGTCGAGTCTTCATGTTTACTTGGATGTTTTGTAACGTGGAAAACGCATTTGGCAAGTCGAAAAGGTATAATTTCGAACATATAACACAAAAAAACTAGTTGCTTATATTTTTTACTTTTAATACCAATATATGAAAGAAAGGAACAAAGAAAAATGAATACAAAAAAAAAAACATAATAAGTAATAATACAACTGAAAATATTTTAAGAAAAAGAAAAAAAAGGTTACTGTTAAGCATCTAGTTACAGTGCAAGAAAAAGCTTTTAACTTATTTCTTTATTTATTCCTTTCTGTCTTTAAATTCTCTACGCAACCTCAATATTAATTTTAGTGAATCCCGCGTATATTCTTTCAAGTTCGAACGCGACCAACCTGAATAAAACAATAATATTCCGCCCGGATTAAAACTTGCAACGCAAAACCAATCCCGCCGAGTTCCTATTTCAAACGCTTCCCGGATACCCGGTTCCTTCAGAGAGAAGTAAACAAAATTTCTGCAAGGATATGAGGCGCCCCCGGTGGAGAAGGGGGGACTAGTTAAGGTTTTTTGCATGTGTACGTATTGCCATAGTTCAAATTGAACAGTAAATCCTTAAATTTGAAATATATAAACCCATTTTTCCTTCGTCTCTTTGGAACCATACGCCATAAAGACATTTTGAAGGAAGTATATATCATTTAAAAAATATTGTTTCTTCTATTCTTTTCAAAGAAACTAACAAACATTTCATGAACCATTAGGCTTCTGCGAATGAGAAAAAAAAATAACATGACATTCTCTGCGTGTGCAGGTTTCCTCACGATGTTTTCCTTCACCGTTATAGCGAGTGATAATTAAATTTCAGGTTATTAACAGCATATAAAGAGTTAGAGGTGAGGGACCCTGAATTTCGAACCACTAGGCCATCACTGCTGCATCAACTACATTACATTATATACCATTTTATTACGTAAGAAAAATTGCTGACATTATGTTAATATTCTTGACATTGACATACGGTTTCGTGTGCACTGTGTCCCTCTCTAGACGGCGGGTTATTTTTATCTGTGTGCGTGGGGGGTGTAAGTTTTTTAGCGCGGGGGGTTTTTAGTGGAGCTGGGATCGTTATTTTAATCTGCGCCGTAATTCGGAGGCAGTCCCGTCTAATTGCGTTCGCCTGCTTGGAGGCTCCTTGTCTATACATTCTTGGTTATTAAATTATGTTGCGGCTGTTGCTTCTTATAATTAAATCGATTTTGTTATACGTTCATCGGTTATATTGTTTCTTAGATACGATAAGTGTTTTTACACTCAACGGTGTGTTATAATGTTGACTGTAAGTTTTCATTCTATTTATTTCGGCGTAGGTTTGGTTATCTAGAATGTAGATAGGAAAGTTAAAACGCAAAGCAACATACCTTTATTAGTGCTACCGCAAAGAATTCACTTTCTCACTTCTTATTGCAAATGTACTATTTATGATTCAATTATTGAAATGTTTTTAGAATATTAGCAATTTTAAGTATCAAATACCTTAGCGCTTGCAGTATTCGTGTTGACCATGAAGTAAAAAATTTAAAAATGGAACGTTATAATACTGCCAACAGAAGAAGCCACAGATAAAAAATGAAAAATTCAAACATCCAGCCCGTTCGGAAACCTAAGAGCAAAAACCGATGCATCTATTCTCATTCGTTGCTAAGTATCCACCCCTTTTTTCACCCTAAGAATGCTGTAAGGCGGGTCGGTGGGGTGGGGCGGGGTGGGTTTTTTCCACCCTTTGAAGAATTGCCCCAAGGCGGGCGGTGGCGTGCGCCTGTGTGCGTTTAGTTGTAAGTGTTATTAAACGAATTGAAAAGGGTTGGAGTTTTTGAACGCGCCGCGGTCGATAATACTTGCGGTTTGCGCACTCGCTCTGACGTTTTTAGTTTCGTTACTACATTTTAGACGAAAATCTGTAAATTTTAATACCACGTTACCAAGAATACCGTGTACGTATTATCAAAATAGTCATAGTTAAGTTTCGCTACGTCCAAAAGTGATAAGATGTCTAAAATTTACCGATTTTTCGATTTGTTTAATATGCATACTCCATTTGTGTACAGATAACCTACTAACAGTGTTGGGATAGTGTTTAGTGCGCCCTATTCATACAAACCAACTAATTTAACCAACTGAAACCAACTCAGACATGCTATTCTTTTCCTATGAAATACTATACATGACTGCATAACATTACCTACTTAACTTTTTCTGTCTTTACAATGTTTCCTCCCCAGTTATAGTGATGTATAATTCATAAAACTACAATTTCCGTTATAGCATTGGTTAACGTTAATGAAAACGGTAATTTTCAAATTCAAACATTAAAGGTCTGTGAATAATGTTATCGTATCGCGGAGCAAAGACGGGAGATAAGCTTAGCGCGTTCAGCCCGTGAGGAGGTGCTGCGTGCATCTACAGGGTGATACAGATATATAAAGGCGGTAGTTATTCCACAAGACCAGTGGACTGAGGGAATGAGACAAGTGAAGATTACATATATGTAGCCCTGAGATGTGTGCGATCCACCAATCCTCATTAGGCGTGGTAGACCATGGCTTTAAACCTTTTTATAACGACAGGAGGAGGAGGAACAGTAGGAAGCTTGAAAACAACACAACAGTGCTAACGATATTCATTTGTTTTTATACCCCAACGAAAACAGATAAGAAATTGCAATGAACTGTGCTACTTGTGTGCAATTAAAATTGCAATTTAATTGCACACAAGTAACACACAGTCCATTGGATTTCAATTATAAAAAACCGCAAGTACCCTCAAATGGGGCGTGCCGGCGGAATTACAGACGAAATTCACACCCTATATAAACATTTGCGCCCCGAAATCTTCGCGAGTCATTACTCGCGTCTTAGGGTGTTTCAAATCTCTGGCATTTTATCTAAATGGCGCGCCGAATGAGTGTCGTTCTCCTAATGACCCAAGAAGTGGAATCTGACGCTGAGTTACTGAGGATATAAACAACGCGACACCCCGATTATACAAGGTGTATTTACAAGTTATATATTAACTTAAATATTATAAGTATTAAGTTTGAGTGGCCTCGTGGTCCAGTGGTTGGAGACCCGGACTGCTAAAGCGGAGGTCGTGAGTTCGAGTCCCGAACAGAACGTACCTTCATGTGATTGGCACGTTTGTTTATTCTGCGTCTGGGTGTAATAGACATTTCTATAAAAATATTATAAGTATAGTGTGTTTATCAGATGTCCAGTTACCATAACGTAGGCAGTGAATTGGCTAATTTGGAATCGGATAGCCGCGTGTGGAATTGTCTCCATAAATTATTATTATTACTTGATAAAGCTACATATATACATGCGATATAATACTGATAGATATGTTTTTTTAGGCCGTAAAACACACACAGAAAAAACATAATATGTGCTCATCACACAAATTTTTGTCCTGGGTGGGAATCGACCCCACGACCTCCGGATCGGTCGGGGTCTCTAACCACTTGACCACGAGGCCAGTCACTGCCTTCAGTATCACTGCTATTCAGTAGAAATTGTATAAACGTGATATGATAGCCCATTAGTATAGGTTTGGTGTTAAGCTAACATCTACAACAAAAACCCTTTTTTTATATTTCAGTAAATGCTTAGTGTCACAATGATAATATCCAAGTAAACAATGAAATATATATCAGAAATATATCGTTAAAGAGGAATTAGGTATTATACAGAACGCTTAGAACGTCGATTAAAAACATTTCAAGTAAAGCGAGCGAGTACAAATGAAACAGACGCTTGCAATCCGCAGACAAATGCCCCAACATATCGATATCGGACAATCGAATCGATTCAATTCCGGCCGCAACTAAATCGATACAATTTCATTAGAGCCGGAACGGCACAATAACGGTATAACGGTTCGAAATTCAAAATTTAAATTCAACGGAAATTTTGCGAGGCGGCAATCTGGTGCTCCGAGCAATTTAGCTCTAACTGAGTCATTTGGCGAGGGGGTGGGGGAAGTCTTAGCGGGGAGGGGAGATGATTTGTAATTTGTTTTCTGTAGCTGCCTCGCGACGTGACGGTAGAACGGCGCTACTGGAAACTTTGTAAGAAATGTAAATTCACATTTAGAACGTGTTATTTTTAAACCTGGATTAAAGAAAAAAAAGATACCCTCTACTGCTGTTTAGAATCAAACATAGCACCAGTGTAAACTTCTTCGACATAGAAAGGTCTTCAGTTAGGCTGTGTTTGTCTTTAATATATAAATAAATTTACAGTAATATGATTGTTTATATAAAACAAGATAGAATTCCTTAACGTGTACGCAAAAATGACTACGTCAAATTAGTTTTCAGTAGCGTTAGTATACAGGGTGCGCGAGCTGACTGATGCCTTTGGAGAAAATGCAACCTGTTTCATTATGTTTTCTCGTTACGACAGAAGAGCGATGGCGCCTTCCCCTACAGCCTCCGCGCTCCACCTGCTTCTAAATCTGTATAACCTGTTCTTAGCTTACGCGAATAAGACTTATTTGCTATACACTCACTGACATAAGATTTGGACTATATTTATTCATACGAGGGGCCTTTTGTTTTAGTGGTTAGAAACCCTGATTGCTTTGCCCGAAGGTCGTAAGCTCGATTCCCCATTCGAACCAGAACAAATATTTCTGTGATGACCACATTTGTTTGTTCCGTTACTGGGTGTACTAAAAATATTTATATATGTAATAAAGTAAAAAAAAATAATTGTGTGTTTATCAGCTGTATGGTTACCATAATTGAGACTTTTCATAGCCTAATTTAGAACCTAAAAACCCTTGTACAGCTGTGGGATATGAAACTGATTGCATCTAGTCTACACTATCTACACTATATAATATTATAAAGAAGAAATTATGTTTGTATGTTTGTTTGTAATGAATAGGCTCAAAAACTACTGCACAGATTTTAAAAATTCTTTCACCATTCAAAAGCTACATTATCCACGAGTAACATAGGCTATATTCTATTTTGGATTTTTACTAATTTCTACCTGCAAAGGGAATTGCTGCGACGGGGGCGGGACGAATTCGCGGGCAAAAGCTAGTCATGTATAAAAAGAAAATAGTCATTTATTAAGGTTATACTTACTTCACATTTTATCGCACTAATTAACTAAATCACTTAACATTATGTCACAGTTCACTTAACCAGGCATCATATATCTTAACTTAATTATCATCACTTGAATACTCAATTCTTAGTACAGTAATATTCACAATAAAATACTACTACTTTTTATAAGAGTTTCGGAGGAAATTGAACAATTTTTATAAATCTCGCCTTTAACACTTCAAACGTTCGACTAAAAGTGAAGACGGGTCTTTAACATCCCAACACTGTCCGTGGGAACGGAAACGAGTTTAATTCCCAAAAAACCTGTTCAAAACGGTCAAGATACTCGAAAGAGGTTTTCTTATGATAATACTTCGATTGCAAAGGGTCAAGATGGCACAAAGGATTTTTATCTTCGGGGGTCCGAATGACCGATGACCGGACAACGGTCAACGTGGGAAAGTAGGGGCGTGCGGTGTTTAAGGGTTGTGTAATTGTCGCTAAGAATGTTGGGGTTGTTTAGTGCGATGTATTGTTTGCTGTGATTTTGTGTGTTTATGGAATTAGCTTTGGATTGCAAAGTTTGCTGGATTTTGAATGTATCGATTGGCGACTCGGGTCAGTGGTTATAGAAGTTAGCTATCGTTAGGCTGTGGCTTTGATTCCAGGTCAACTCAAATGTTTGTGTGAAAAGTGTTTGTTTGCAAAATTTTCTAACCTTCTTATCTAGCTTTTGGAACGGTATAACAATTTTAATATACGGTGAGGAAATACATTTTGAAGAACCCATAGAATGTCTTATAAAAATATTTTTTTCTGAGGTGCGTAAAGTCTTAGTCAGTGTAGAATATGCCCTAAAACCTTGAAAGTAGGCCCGTGCTCAGCTGGAACAATAAAAGGGTTGTAATGTTTTTAAGTTGTTACTTGTGAATGCGTAACAGAAATAAGGGGGTGATGTAGGAACAGTGAATGAGTCTCGCTGAGCGGCGGCTCGCCACAAACAACCATTAAATTAACTGAAGCAGAGGTGATCATTGGCCGGCCGCTGGGCGCACGGAAAAAACCTGAAGCGGGCTACGAGACTATGGAAGCTGATCTGTGTCAGAAATCAATATTAAACATCCTCTTCTTTATATAATACTAACGGCTTCGCACAGTAGTAAAAATGTAGTAAAAATATTGTCAATAATTTCTGCAGCGTACGCGATATAACGACTTTTTTGGTATTTTTTTCACACGTTGCATTACATTATCGAAGTTTTCATATAGATCCCTAGCTTTTTTGCTTATATACTATGTTTGTCAGGGATAATGTAGGACTCTAATGGTGAGAGAATTTTTCAAATCGGTCCAGTAGTTTCAGAGCCTATTCAATGCAAACAAACAAACAAATCTTTCCTCTTTATAATATTAGCAAAATGCTCTAAAACATTAATATAATTTCCCTTAAATGAAATATCACAAACATATTCGTTGACTTTAATAGACTAGTCACTTGTTATAATGGTGAGAGAACACTACTGATGAACTGATGGTCGTAGGTTCGAATCCAACCCGGAGCACACATTTTTGTAATGAGCGTTTAACTTTGTTCGCCGTCGGGGTGTAATAAAAATCATTTATGATCTGTCCGGTTACCATAACAAGTATAGCCTTATTTGTTAGACACCAGTGTGTATTGTCCCATTCAAAATCCATCTCTATAACATGCAATCACTGCTTTGTTGTTCTTACAATAAATCAGCTAGGTGGCGCCACTTAAAAGTCCATTTCAACCCCTTGCTGTAATGAAGGCTGTACTTTACATCTTTTTCCTCTTTTTTCGCGTTCGAGGCCGCAGCGTCTAGGTCTTTTTGCAGGGGTAGCTAATGGTGTGCTCCCTAGACCTGTCGTATGTTTTTGCTTTGCTTTTAAGTCTTTTTTTGTGTGTATCGCAGTTTAATGGGGCGGTAAATTGAACATCTGATCTTTGTGGATTCCGCTTTGTATTATCTTTGATTCTAGCTTTTTGCAGTCCACTTTAAGTAGCGGAGTCTTAGGTTATTATGCTAGTTCAAATGTAAGTAACATGCTGTAAGTTTAGTTTTTACATTTTATGTAATACCTAGTTTTGTGTTCATATTGCGTTCATATTGTGTTCATATCAGTAAACAATAAATATATAAATTTAGGATTTACCAATAAAAATATTTTGCACAGAATTAGATCAAAATAGCCACGAACAAACACAAATTGCTTTCTTGAACTGTTAGGGAAATGGCCTACTTTGTAGTTACCTTCTCAAGCGTCATTTCGCCTTGCCTTAGACTATGTGGTATATTTCTTATAGCTATATCTATTTACTTACTGCTATCAGCACTATTACCACAGTATCCCGTAAATATAGAATGTGTATATGAAGAGTGATGATTATAGTAGAAGCAAGTCAGGTCTGCAAGGATAATGGTATTTGTCACTGTCTACCCCGTTACGCATCTGGCGTGATGCTGTAAGAATAATAACAGAATACAAACCTGTTGTATAGTATATAGTGATCATCGACAACCCTATTATTGTTTGACAATAATGAATGGAATAATATTAGCTTCATTGAAAATTACCATAACAATGCTACCAACTTCAATCAATAAAAAAGTATTTCTTTTGAATATTCTTATAAGAATTTATAGTGTTGGCTACTAGTTACTAGATGCCACTACTTATTATTATTTTTTTTTATTAAAAATCTTTTGCAATATGTTTGCGAGTTTTAATATTACACTAACGTTTACATAATTCGATAAGTTAATAGAGTTGCAAATGATTTTTTATAGTCATTTCTAACAAAAGAATCTAAAATATTAAAAGCTATAAGTTCCACATCAAATATAAGTTCCAGCAATGTGCTAACAGATGTCGCTAACACAACTAGTAGTTCGCAAT
>DWDX01004796.1:0-11251 GCA_018245675.1 Agara michaeli | reverse complement strand
ATCCAACAGTACCCAACTCGGGATTTGAACCCAGGACCTCCCGATCGGCAGTCGCGCTAGCAACCGCCCGACCAACGAGGCAGTCAAAAAAGTTAAATAAACAAATAAATATTTGATATCTAACTTGAATACATGTGTAATGTTAGTTTGAAGCAATAAATATTTGAATTTGTATATGAAACGTAAAGGGTACTGACAAACAGTATCTTATAATATAGAACAACGAAATTAAAGATTTACGAGTTACATACTCTGTTTCCTGTTGTTGTCGAGGTTGGAGCAGCTGAAGATGAGCGCATGATCGACGTAGTCCGTGCTCAGGACGTAAAGATTTTTCTCGATGGTCACTGAAACGGTAAAACGAGTTTAATGAAAGACGAAGACAACAACATTGATTTGTACGTGTAATGATTTTACAGATTTATTACTTCAATCCATAATTTGTGATTTTACGGCGTACAAATTAAAGAACAATTAGACTAAAGAAAAACTAAAAAAGAAACGAAGAAAATTAACGCAACATCACGCCTGTAATCCCCTAAGGGGTAGGCAGAGGAGTGTAGCACAACACCACATTTCACCAGTTACGTTTAAGTCCCACAATGGAATAGGTGGTGGAGCCTATTGCCAAAATTTAGACTAAAATTAACATGGATTTAATTAATAGACATATTTAAATATGAAACCAGTCTTGTGAATTAGATTATATATTAGCTTTGTTTCTACAACTGAAGAAACTTTTTGTTAGTTGCTTTTATTATCTACCGAACTATCAAAACCGATAAACTATTCGTTTAGTAAAGGAAATATATCAATTGTTTGACTCAGATAAACTAAGAAAGCTTCACCAGCCATTTTTTTTTATCATCATTAAATATGGTAGTTATCATTGGCCAGTTTTTGAAGATGGTTCCGTTCGCTGTACTCTTAAGACGACATTGGGAATTAGAAAAACGACTAGTAACTCACCTCCAGGACCAGCGAATCTCGCAGTCAATATTCCTCTACCATCAGCTGGTGCTGTGACTGTTCCGGTCACGGTCGTCTCCCTCTCATTGTGCACTATCGTATGAGTGAGTGTAAAAGTGTTCGCGGCGCTTACGTTCAGCGAATTAGACACACATTCACCGGTCTGCAGTTCAGATGGGAACCGCGATATTTCGTACCAAGGGCCCGAAAACTAAAATAATTTTATTTAATTGTAAAAACAAAACCGATAATTTGCTTATCAATAATATCAAACCGACTGACGATTCTTACCGGATTAATGAATTTTTGTTGCAAATTGCAAAAGCGACCATTGGCTTTTTTACCTTGTTTCGAAACATTTAAACTGAACAATGTCCCTTAGACCCCAATTTATAGTAAACAACTGATTTCTAAGCAATTCTACGAGGGACATCAGCAAATGCGCCGTGGATTAATGACAAAAGTGCTGCACAGTTGACGTAAAAGTTCACTTACGCTGTTTGCATTGAAGTCCCTGACTACGTCTTGATCGGGCAGACATTGGCCGTTGAGAATGACAGGGCCGCCGTCATTGTCGGGATAGTAGAAGCAATCGTCATCGCTGTGACCCCTTGTGTTATAATAGCGTTGTCTGATCACAGGCACTGTTTCCATGACGCGGTTGAAGGCGGCAACGGCGTTGGCTGTTAGGTTTCTTGTTCTGGATAGCTTCCAACTGGTTACTGTGGAGAGAATTTTACATTTCATGGTGATGCTGGTCACTAATTCGGAGTTGCTAGTATAGTCAAGCAAATCCATCGACCCGTTTATTGTTTTCGTTTTGGATATGGTTCTCTGCTTAGAATGAAAAGTGTTAATGTTGCAGCTTTTAATGATGTCGTAAGTGCAATTTTAACAATGTGTGTAGCTTTGTACTGTCGGAAAAATGAATCTCTAAGTCTCGGGTTTTAAGCAATTTTATAGACATACAAAAAGGCAGTATAAGAACATGTCGTAAGCAAAAGCAGCACCATAAGAGGTCTGCCTTAATTACGCACTTGTTTAAAACGGTCGGCAAACAACTGCAAAGTACGTAATAATAAACCTCAACAGTCATGTAACAGATTAAATATTTGGCTAGTTCAATGAAGTTGTCTTAAATTTTGGAACCTTTGACTTACCTCTCTGGCTATCTTCACCCGTGTTCATGCAAGAATATACCAGGGAATAGGAGTCGTAGTCGGTCGTTAGCACCCAGTACGGTGTATTCGTTACCACTGAGAACAATATATTGATCTTTATATTCTAATCCATAAAAACAAAAATGTCAAAGATGGTGAAGATTGTTACGAAAAACTTGCAAGAATACTTAGATAACGGCTTCGCTCTTGTTAAACGTTAAATCATAAATCGCTTTAAGACATTTGCTATATTTTGCTATTCAATTTGCGACTTGCCAAAGATTCGAATATCAAAAACATCGAATGTACGGCTAAAATCCAAATCACAAGCGCTATCACTGCTTTATTCTATTTACAAAATTAACCGCAATATAACAGGAGTATAGAACCAAGAGAAGATAGATAAGGCCTTACCAGTAACGGTTACTTACTATCGGTGCCGGCGATGGGGAAGGTGACGATCAGTTTGGCGGAAGTGTCGTTGGTGGCGGGTACGGCGAAACCGTTGATGGTATCACGCTGTTGGTTTATAACTTGAGTGTTGAACACGTCGACGCCCGTCGTAGTGAGGTTGTACGTCGCAGTCGGACAGCTGCCGTACTGGAAAGCTTGCGGGTAGCTCTCGATATCGTACCAGCTTCCCATATACTGTAGGTAGTATGATGATAGGAATGTACACAAATGAATGGTACATTGAAAAATATACACTTTTATGTAAGCAAGCTATGTTTTAATCTGATAAAATGAGACAGAAACATTTTAAGACTATTTCGATATATTTTGATTTCTGATTGCCGCTGGTAAGTTGTCTATGGATGTATTTAATATTTGCAATTCTCAAGTTCAGGCTTCTCGAGCCTTTAGTGGTTAAAGGCTACTGCTAACTGGAGATCAAGGGTTCGAATACCATCGATTACAGTTACATTATGATGAGCACATTTGTCTGTTATGTGTTTGAGTGTATTTTGTGAGTTTATATTTTATTAATATTCAGGATGTTAGTGAAAACAAAAATGTTTACGCGAATAACATCATTACATACCCTCTCAGCATCAAAGTCAGTGACAACAGATATGTTTTCATTACACTGTCCTCGGAATGTTACAGAATTGCCATCGGGGATGGGATAGTAGAAGCACGCACTGTCCGAATGATCGATGATTTGGTAGTATCTCTCGTCCAGTACATTAATGCTGTCTACGATTCTGCCGATATTAGCGACAGCCGTTGCACTTAGCTCTCGTGTACGACTGAGCTTCCAACTCCATACTAAAAACACCAGGTTTGGATTAAATTTACAACAAACGGAAAAGCTCTAAATCGTCATCGCAACTTATTAAAGCTCTCTTGCATTAAGCGGAGAGAAATATTAAAAAATGTTAATTTTCGATTAACTGCGACTGCAAAGAATTACCGACCTCTTCTTCGATCGCTGCTCAAGTTGCGACAGCTGTAGACGAGAGCGTACGAGTCATAATCCGTATCCAATACCCAGTATTCAGCAGGTTGAGGCGCTGAAAAGAGGTAATGAAAACGAATCAGCAAAAGATAAAAGTAGTGGCCGTCACGTGGTGCGTGGCACTTTTGAAACATCGAAATTGATAGTTAAGAAATCCAGTTAATAAATATGGAGCAAAACAATTAAAAACATAGGAGATTCTTTAATGAAAAAACGACGGATGTAACACACGAATTATGTGCAAGGGACCAGAAAGCGGTAGAGGAAGGGGGCGTGACAGCACAGCGAACATCATGCCGGTTGCCGTCCGGTATACGAGTCGGTCTGTACCCCAAAGTACTTTGAACTAAATAAACTTACTCCCTGGGAAAGTCACGAGCAGTTTCCCGGTTCCATCGGTGGTAGCTAGCACCGCTGTGCCAGTGATGCTTTGCAATTCTTCGTCGTTTACTTGTGTGTTGTAGACTAAGACCGTGGCGTTCTCCAGTAGTTCGTAGGTAGCGTCAATACAGGTGCCGTTCTGGGAGTCCGAGTGATATGTCTCGATCATGCGCCAGCGACGTGCGTACTGGGGATTAATGGTATATGTTAAACAGAGACAGCTAGGGTAAAGGGTAAGAATTTCCATCGGCTACATATCATTCGCTTCTATTTGACATTTTTATTGTTGCTCTCAAGAAATTGTAAATCCCTATACTATGTTATGAATATTCTCAACGATTATTTCTAGTAACTATGTACTTTGTTTAAGCAATTGGAGTTGTCTAAGCGTTTATAATATTCGTAATAATTTGAAATATTTAATATTTTTTCTATTTTTGAATTTGTTTTAATATTACGTTCATGTTAACAACTCACTCTCGCCGGGTCGAAGTCGCGCACAGCCGTGATGTTATCGTCGCATTGTCCTCTGAACTCCACTGGATCGTTAGGGCCCAGGTCAGGCAAGTAGAAACAGGCTTCGTCTGACTGATCAATTTTCTCGTAGTATTTGTGGTCGAGCACATCAATTGTGTTAATAGTTTCATTGATGGCAATGGCAGCGGCTGCCGATAACTGTCTCGTTCTGCTGAGTTGCCAGCTATAGACTGAAAGGACAATACATAGCTTTAAAAACTCTCAAATTACTTTTCTGGATAACACGAATACTTATCGAATATTTTCCAAATACGTTCAAACATGCTGTGTAACCCTTTTGCCCTTTTTGCAGAGTAATAAATTAGTAAAAACTCTTTAATGATGTTATGCACAAAATTACTAGCGTTATCATAGCTTTCATGTGAATTCATTTCTTTATATGTATCCATTAATTAATTATATTTGGCAAATAATAAACTAATGCCAACGTTACTTTGTGATATTAATAGAAAAAAGAACATTCACAACGATAGCAAAGTAGAAATGAGAGGGAGAGAGGTTGAAACAATTGATACAGTAAATTATTGTTCAGTAAAAGTGAAAAATTTAATTGTGCGGGACTCACTTTTAATATGAATCATCAAAATCTTACCTGTTCTGAAGTCCGGTCTAGTGTTAACACAACTGTACGCTAAGGCATAATCGGTGTAGTCCGTGTCCAACACCCAGAACGGAATTGAGATTGCTGGAAAAAGTAAAATTCTTAATAATGTTCAAATACTACGACGGTGGAAACTGTAAAGCTTATACATATTATTTGTAGCAGTTCCAAAGTAAACAAAAAAAAGACAAGAGGGAGAAGGTGAGGCTAGTTGAACTGCTGAGTATGGGTCTTCCTCGCAAATGCCGTAGGCTTAGGTCTTCCGATTCATATATCTGTCATGCTTAGAATTTGTGCACAGCTGTCCGCAAAGTACACAGGTGGATAAAGAATAAGTACTTAAAATTCCATTTCAACATTCAAATTTTCAGATCATATTCAAGTTTTTTTCAAGTCACTTACTTGTATCATTAACGGTGAATATGATGTTTAGTTTTCCACTGCCGTCGGTAGAAGTGATAGCAACATTAGCAGTATTGCTGTTGAGGTTGAGGTTAAGAACGTTCGTGGACAATAGCCTGAGAGTGTTGCCGGGCCCTTCAGAATATAAGTGGTTGACACATTGTCCGGTTTGTTGTTCTTTCGGGTACGCCTCAATTTCGTGCCAGATATCTTGGAACTGGAATGTCATTATCATTTGAATAAAATTGTTTCGTGTGAACGGATGTGCTGTGTCCGAGCAAAGGAATCATATCTCTATGAAAGAGAAAGGTAGATAATACTCTGTCCCACTTTAACAAAATAATTATCTAACTTAGCTGACAGTATGCTTTATCCTAAAAACCTAATCTGATTAAGATTTATTTTTAAAATGAATGATTTTAAATTTTAGTATTTGACCATAATTATATTCTTACCCTTTCCAAGCTAAAGTTTGCTTGGGCTGGAATGCTCTCATCACATTGGCCCGGGAACTCTACAGGCACTCCTGGCACCGGTTCAGGGAAATAGAAACAGCCTTCTGGTGTTTGGTCCCTTTGTATGTAATACTGTGACCTCAGCACTGGTACCGTTTGAATAACAGCGTCAATAGCAGCTTGCGAAGTGTTTGTCAACTGCTTTTCTCTGCTCAGCATCCAACTGTACACTAAAAACGAGAAACAATTCAGTAGTAAGTAAGGTTACGGCTATTTCTTTATCAATCGATATATAAACCTTTTCAGAAAGATTCATTGATTCACTGAAGCCTTTGTTGAATGCTAGCTCTGTCTAATCCCTTGCTGAATCATTTGAAGCTAGTCAAATCTATTGGAAGATTCTTATATAACCAGTGAAAATCAAAATAGGCATATCGATATTTTCATATTTTTTTCATTAGCTTTACCCTATATATGACTTAGCTATGTTTAATATTACTTGATCAATGATTAAATCGCCATTACGTCGAAACCAACCTGTAGTTTTCCTCTCATATCCTTTACATGGAGTCACCTTTGAGACGTATCCACCAGTATTATTTCATGTTGTAAGTACAATATATTTTTGTTTTGTTTACGCTAATAGTCTTTGTGTTGACTTTTTTTAGAGTCGAATTTGAGGCTGATAAAAGAGTAAGTCCTACCTTGTTGCCGGTCATCTGGAAGATCTGTGCACGTGTACACCAGCGCGTATGAATCGTAATCGGTATCCAGAACCCAGTAATCAGTGCTGGTGGTAACTGTAATGAAACATAATATTTTCACAAACGCAACACAAGGCTTTTGGGCCTATTTTACGATTATTCTATTATTTTCGACGTTCGATCCAAAAAGCCTTCTTATCTATACCGTAAATTGGACAAGGAATACTTTGTTTCACGGATATGCGAATGATCGAATGAAGAGATAAACGTAGCATTGTTTACATTGCAGAAAGTCGCCAGTTTATTGATAAGAATACACGTGGCTTTCAGTGAAGTTCAAACGATAAGACAATGTTCAGGCAAATAGATGTATTAGGTACTATGGCGGTTTTATGGTTTTGTCTTAGATTGGGTGTTGGTAATTTGTCTAAAATTTCCGCTTAACACGTTTAACGTAATGAATTTACAGAATATAATAAAGAATTACACTTACGATTGGTGCCAGCAATAGGGAAGGAGACGACAAGCTTAGCGGTGTTGTCGGTAGATGCTATTCTAGCGACACCGTTGATGGTGTCTAAGGTTTGGTCGATGACTTGAGTGTTAAAGACGTCAACCTCGTTATCAACAAGCGTGTAGAACGCATTGTTGCAAGTCCCATTTTGGAAACCGGTCGGGTATGATTGTATGTCATGCCATAAGTTCATATACTGGAATAAATATGGACAGTAAGGTATTATTGTTGCATGTTTGCTTTCTTACTCAAACACACGCCACACTTTAAGTGCGGTTTGAATTGAAATCTGCTACACACCCAAAAGTACTGTTGAATTTTTTAATACCTTATTAAGTTTACTTACTCTAACAGCATTGAAGTTAGTGACAACTGTAATGTTTTGGTCACACTGGCCTCTAAATATGACTGGGCGACTTGGATCCGGTTCGGGATAGTAGAAACATCCGTCATCAGATTGGTCCATAATTTCGTAGAAACGTTCGTCGAGAACATTTATAGAATTTACGATTCGGTTGATGTTGGTAATTGCTGTCGGTGTTAAGTCTCTAGTACGGCTCAGTTTCCAGCTAAAAACTATTAATAAGATTGCAATATTATTATCTGAGCTGATTGCTTCACAAGAGCTAAGTGCTAGCGTAAGTTCTATGGTCATGTTCGCTGTAAAACTCCGTTGTCACAGTATCTCCCAATGACATAAATATGTCCGAACGTACTATCAGATTATTTTATCCAAGTGCATGTTACGATGGCAATTTTCTCAAAAAGCAAAATTTCAGTTCATTTGACAAACTTAAAAAATATGTCAATACAGAAGTTACTCACCTGCTCGTTCGTCAATACCTATGTCAGAACAAGTGTAAATCAGAGCATAGGAGACGTAATCAGTGTCTAGAATCCAGTATTCCGCTGGTGTTGTATCTGGATGAAATGAAAAGTTGTTAATCACAAAATCGGAAACAAATAAAATACGAACAGAAAAATAGTGTGCTTAAGAAGTATTCAGATGAAGTAAAAAGTTGAATATTAGAATGATGAAAACGATTTTGTAAGAAATGATTTGTCTGATATGATCGTTTGATTGATTGTTTGATATGATCTTACTGTTTGGGAAGGTTACTAGAAGTTTAGCACTGCCATCGACGCCGGCCAGCACGGCGGAACCAGTGATGGTATCCAGACTTTGATTAACCACTTGTGTATTGTACACGATTACTTCGCTACCATCGAGAGTGTATGTAGCATCTTGACAAGATCCATATTGAAACGGAGTCGGGTAGCTTTCGATGAGACGCCATCGGCCTTCGTACTATCAATGTAAGATAAAAGTAATTATATAACTTTTTAGCTGAGCTTTCTGTGTGCATGCGCTCTAAGAGATTTTTTGATTTTAGATTTAGATTTTTAGATTTGCTCAGATAATAAGTATGTTGTTAAAGATTAATATTTTTAAATTTGGTATAAGATAATTCTTGAACATTTTATTCTGTTAAAATTATAATTTTGTATTAATTAATTTTTAAAAAGAAAATGTCCGCTCAGCGTCTGTTTTTAGTTCTTACCCTGGTAGCATTGAAATTTTGTACAACAGGTATGGTAGTATCACATGTGCCACGGAATGTGACAGGCCGACCAGGGATCGCATCGGGTAAAAAGAAGCAAGCTGCATCAGTCTGGATTACATTTTCAAAGTATCTGTTGTCAACCACCTCGATGTCTTGCATGCGATTGTTTATAGCTACATTAGCTTCGGTTGACAGCTCCCTTGTTCTGCTGAGCTTCCAGCTATATACTGCAAAGAGTATAAGGTGATTTGGTTATGTTTGTTACTTATCACTAGCGTCAAAATGTTTATTTTTTGCTATCAATGCTTAAAAACCTCGTGGCAATATTTTTCTTACCAGAAAGTTTCCTCACACAAAATAAATGTGTTACCTGCTTTAAAGTCTGATGATACGTTGACACAACTGTATGCTAAGGCGTAGTCTGTGTAATCTGTAGCCAATATCCAGAAGGGAATGGTGACAGCTGGAAATACAATATATTTTCTCATTAAAAATTTGTTTAGTATTTTATGTAGTAACATTTTTGCTTACAGTTTTAACAGAGAAATTATTATTGACAAGAATCAAGCTGACAATAATATGGTTTATTTTTAAATTTATTTGACTATTTTCCTGCTCAGTACTGGTGATCCAAAGCAGTACAGTATAATGAGACTTTTGTTTGAAACACTTCGACTGTTCCTCGTCTTGAAGTGATTTCTCGCTTTATCCTATACCCAGTTTATTTAAAATCGGGTCATTGATATCTTGGTTCATTACATTTGATCCTTCTACTGGCTGTTTGGCCATTTATCTTTTCATATTAAATTTATTTGGCGAGTATATTTCAATATATACAAGTGCAAACTCACTGGTGTCTCCGGACGGTGTGATAATTTCAAGTCTTCCGCTGCTGTCAGTAGACACTACATTAGCTGTGCTAGTGCTGGTGCTGAGACTAACGTTAGCAACACTGGAAGTGACTAAAGTGAAGTTGTTTCCAGTGCCTACACTGTAATCGTGTCTGACACATTGCCCAGGTTGCTGGTCCTTTGGATATGCCTCAATTTCGTGCCAGATGCCTTGGAACTGCAAATATTTATAAATACACATTGCTGTACAAAATCAGATTTAAAAAATTAAAAGTTGTACGGACAGACTTGTATGAAGTTAAAAAATTTGCAAAATATGATCGTGCAAGGAACTCTATTAACCGTTATTTCTTAGTCTCTATTCAGTCCTTTCAGTATTAAGAGGCTGTGATAAAGATGAATAATTGGAACTCTACATTGAAGTAAGGTTATAAATGAGCAATCCAAAACAAGTAAACCGACATAGATTTACAAGATGCAGTTGATTCAATGAAACAAAACATGATGCTCATGAGTTAATGGACTATCCTTTTATCATATATTGAAGCAATTGTAGCAGCCGTTCTTCTGAACTGTCTCTGTATGAGTTTATTGGCAGTTTTGATGCCGATATAAGAAGGCGGAATCAAGTTTTTGAACTATGAACCTGTTAAGCAGGAATCAAAAGTTCCATGCATGTGATTCGTTAGTTACCTAACAAAACAAAAATCTTACCGAAGTCAAGTTGAAATTTGGCTCCGCTTGGATATTATTATCGCACTGTCCAGGGAACACTACGGGAACTCCTGGTTGAGGCTCGGGGAAGTAGAAGCAACCTTCGGGAGTTTGATCTCTTGCGACGTAATATTGCTGCTGCAGGACGGGTATTGTTGCGATGACGTTGTTGATCGAGTTCGCAGCATTGGCAGTCAACTCCTTTTCTCGGCTCAATTTCCAACTGTATACTGTTAAGAATAACCATTTGTGATATAATTATTGATACGAATTATAACTTAAAATATAATTTAGAGTACGAAGCACTTAGATCACAATTTTTCATCTATCACTTATTCTAATTAAGCTGTCTTTTTCGAGTATTCATATAAATTTCATAGTGAATTTCATCCACATCGGTTTCATGATCCACACACAGAGATACCTTCAGTATGTGTAATTTTGTTCGCCTAGAATTTTCAAACTCGATATTCTAAAATTGTTAATCATTTACACTACGCCTGCTTGAGTTTCCTTTTCAATAGTAAATTTCGGTAAAACTTCATATGGTATCCTACCGGTACCAGTACAGCATGTTATACTGTTGTATACTGTATATTAACATATCATTTTCATTGCATATCGTTTTGAATAGAAGATTTAGATACGCTTACCTTGTCGTCTGTTGTCTTCAAGATTAACGCACGTGTATACGAGAGCATAGCTATCGTAATCCGTGTCCAAAACCCAGTAACTGCTATCGGTTGTAACTGGAAAAGTGAGTGTTAAAATGTGTCACGCAACTTTGATAATATGTACAATGGGTTTTTGGGATTGTTCCAAATATTACGCTAACATCGTTTAGAATATTAGAACAGCAAAAATAATCTATACTAATATTATAAAGCTGAAGAGTTTGTTTGTTTGTTTGAACGCGCTAATCTCAGGAACTACTGGTTC
>DWDX01004795.1:0-11251 GCA_018245675.1 Agara michaeli | reverse complement strand
ACACATCCAGACTCTGAGTCACTGCTAGAAATTCTAAATTAGAAAAATCCAACAGTACCCAACCTGGGATTTGAACCTAGGACCTCCCGATCGGCAGTCGCGCTACCAACCGCCCGATCAACGAGGCATTTTTTTTTTAATTAGCCTTTTATCTCTTCTTTTCATGGATTTAAGCCACGCTTCTTAGTACCGGGCGACATATTTTTTTTTTCCGAAACCAATTGCTTTTTTATTTTCCATGGTGGTCGCTTTTAAATTTTCTCCGCGAATATTGAACTGAGGCTTACTCCGCCACGATAATCCAATGTAGGTTATTAGCGGCCCATTGGTCTGTTAAAATATTGTAACAAATAACAACTCTTAAGGCGTTCCAGAGGATTTTACTTACAAATAACGGGACTACTCTGAAAACGCTTTTAAACAAACACTAAACAATTGTCACCAACGATCAGCCACCTAAAGCTTACCGGGGATAATGATTGTAGACTTATGATTTGGTTTTAGCTAACATCAAATATAACCTAATAAAGTTACCTTATTCATTACTTAAGGAAACTGCGTAAATTAGTAAAATTATTTTTTCATTCAAATTGAACACAAACAGGATATCGAAGCCATTTTTTCGTGTATACGTTCAAGTTTTATCACACATGCCTGCTATTTTTAAATAACAAATATTAGATAATGATGTCTAAAATAATACAGCTAGCTCCCGGAACATCTAAATGTCATGCTCCGCTAAACCGTGGCCTACAGATGCAATATCAAATATCCACAGACAAAAAAAGGACCTTGTTAAACTTTTTTACACACGGTGTCATTACTATTAAAGACTGACAGCTGCCCCAAATGCTAAATAGTAATCACCTGCCTTTGTCGTCATTTTATTGTTTTATGACTCAAGAAGGAAAAGGAATATTTAGATAAATTTACTATGTATGGCTGGCCATGTGAATTTCGTCGTTTAGAAAAGGTTAGCTTTAATATAATTATTAAACAAAATTATTGTATTTCTATGGTTCATAAATAACTTCTAAAAAATTATCAACTTCAGAACGTAATAAACTTTTCATAATAAAAAAAACAGTTCATTTTGTTTTATTGTTAACATTATGGCATTAATTAATTGTAAATATAAAGTAAGTTTCTTATAATTCAATGTTAAGCCAATAAGCGTACTCGCCGAACCTGGTTTTTAAACTTCAAAAAACGGACAACCAAGATATTTATTGGAAGCGTTGAAACATGAGGTGATTCGTTAAAATTGACAACCGAACACTATCCATTGAAAACAGCATCAAAACTGCTTTGTTATTAACTAACTGTTAAATATGAAGCTATTATTTTTAATACCAGTGAAATAATGCGTGGGTAATTGTGATTTATAGAGCGAAATGGGTCTATCGCTATTATTTGTTGCAACACCAACATAATGACAGTGGAAAGCGAGAAGTGTTGCCAATTAAAGGTTGTAGAACTTTATAATCGTATCTACTCGGTAATCTATTAAAGGGTTGCTTAGACAGTTTGAGCGTATAGAAAGAACGAAAGACAGTAGAGTTACGAAAAACAACTTACATGGCCTAGTGAACGATAGTGTAGGAAGCCGTAGACCAGGGATGTTATGGATATGAAATTTCGGATCTGGATACGGATATGGATATAGAAATAAAATTATATCGGTTTCGGATACGGATAAGGATATTTAGTTATTTCAGATAATCCGTTAGTTTCGGATGGTTTCGGATATTAGATTAAAGTAAAATAACATAGGCGCATACATACATACATAACATCACTCCAGGTCCCTAACGGGGTAGGCAGAAAGCACAAAAAAAAGCGCGCGCGAGGTTTGAAATAAAAAAACAAGTAACTAAACAAATAAAACAGGTTACGACAGATAACCTGCTTTATGTAGACTCCGAGCTTATCCGAAATTATCTGAAACTTTTAAAACGGATACGGTTACGGTTTCGGATATATTTTTATTTCGGATATCCGATAGTTTCGTTTACGGTTACGGAGCTCCATAACATCCCTGCCGTAGACCTACTAATGGCACGTGCCAATTACAATTTTCCTAAAATATTTCCTCTATTACTCTATTAATTAGTAATTCACTGTTAAAACGTATCAGATTTATTACGCAGCGCACAATGTGAAATACGAACGGAAACTTAATGCAAACAATCTCATTCAGCTCGTTCGCAAAGTTGATAACGAAACAATAGTTGGAAGGTGCGTCAATCGATTCGCAATTGGACCCCATAATAAGCGATTGTAAACTTTCAAGCATCTGTCTTACCACAAGTGAATAACGAAAAACTTAACTGGCCATTCTCTGAACGATGCGGTTACTGAACTGATTGAATGAATGAATTGAATGATTTAATGCCACACTTTATATGATAAGAATGAGTATTTTTACTGCGTCTCGGCTTCAAATTCTATAAGAGTATTTAGCTACGTGTACGTTAAAGCTGTCTCCCAATCAGATTCTAAGCAATTTGGGATATTTGTACCACAAGTGGTTGGGGTATTTTTTTTCAATCGGCTTTTAGTCAGAGCTAGAACAAATGCCTCAGCGATCCGCTTTCTTGCAATCGTGAATTGAATCAGCCGAACGAACTTTGAACAGTGAGTCGTGACTGTACTGCACTCTGAAATACGTGAACACAAAAAATTTCGTTCAACGCTACTTCCAGGTCGAGTTTCGATATATTTAGTAGATATTTAAAATAACCTAAAAATAGTAAATACCTAGTCAAAAGGAAGTCGAATTATGTAAGTTACACAAGCAAGATGATTTCATGTTTCTAATGTCTAACCAAAAGTTCTTATAGATTATATAAAACCCTTTCAACTCAATGATATTTTAATATGTTCTAGAATTTACATAACTCTAGATATTTCCAAAACATTAATATAAAAAGTAAAGAATAGAATGGTAGTAAAAAACTCAAAAATTCGCGAGACTGTTTGGTTATTTTAAAAGACATCTCGGCATTAAGAGTAGCGAATTCAAAATGTCACAATACTCGCATTCCTCGCAGAACAGGTGTTTCCAACTTGACCTGAATAATTAGACATTCAGCTGCGTACTTATGCTATTGAGCCTTGCTCTACAATTGAATTTCATATTTGTACTTAACGCGCCGAAACGAATAAGTGAAATTATGTTTCGCCATGTGGTCAATTAAAAAGTACGAGCGTGTAGAAATTCACGGACAATCCTCTACATATTTATTTCATAGATAAATACTAGTTTGAACATAACCGATTATATAACGCCGTGTAACAATTTATCACTGCGCGAATCATTTTAAATTGAACTTAGTTTGAAATCTTTCATTCGTGGTTAGTTACCTCTATTTTAAATTGATTATGTTTGTTCCCGCCTTTTTATTTCAACGACGATAAATTGACTTTTTTTCTATCATGGTGGCTTATCTTTTCTAGTTATTCAGCCAACGTCCAATAAATAACTGTTTATGTTTTAAGTAGTTCAATTTTCAATCAATTCATTTTTACTGCGCAAATATATTTTAAAGATAATTTGATTTAGCAGTAAATCGTGGTCTACAAAATTTTCATTTATAACATCTTTGATCAGTTTAAAAATCTCTATGGTTATCTATCGTTTAATTGTGAAAAAGCAACACTAGCTTAGGCTTTTTCACAATTACTCGCCTGTTATTATGGAAGGCAAAATGCAAATGTCATATTACCGTTAACAATTATTGAATTAATATAATATACAGTAAATGTGGACAACTGACTTTACCTGTACAATCCTACTACCTATTTACCGAAGTACCGCAAGACGGACCTTGAGAAACTATTTAAATGCAAGTAGGTATGTGTTTTGGCCGTACGTTGACTGACCATAAACAAGTTTGAAATTCAAATTTGAAACAGCTGCGCTTGTCAAGACCGCTTCACGTTTAATAAATGCAAGGAGAAATCATACCTCCTGTCTTCATGACTTTAAATGTCACATATAAAACATTCAAATAAATTGATCATATTTTAGTGTAAATACATAAAATACTTGTATAATAAAATTACAAATTCGAATCCTCTTTGTTTAAAAAAATATTAATTATTATTATTTTCTTTTAAACATATATTTTCTTTGCTTGTTTTATTCTTTAAGAAGCATTATAGTAATAATATTTCAGTATCAATTTGAAAAGCAATAAACAACCGGATATATGTTTCAAATGACCTATCATTAATATGTGGGCTGTCTGACCAAAGTGATCATCTTTTTAATTGAATGATCTTATAGTTAAGAAGACGTCAAATCAAATTTATTGACGGCAATCAATATTTATTGACACGGAAATGGTAATGCTGTAATAACATTGACCGATTATATTTCTCAAAAATAACTTAGCAAAAAATTAAGATTCGAATATCCATAGCGCGTTTGATACTTATTTAAGTTTAGAAAAAGCGTGGGTGTTTTTTGTCAGCGTTCTCACCATATACGAAGTTGTCCAATAAAAATGTTTTCATTTAATTTTCGAGCCGCGACTAAAAACTAAAAACATTGTCTATGGTTGATTTTTTATATATATGAGAACGTGATTCTAATGTAAATTTTAAATATTGATCGATGAATGCGATATCTCATTTATGTGACATTTATGTTACTTTTTTAAATACCTTAATAACGGAATGATTTAATGAATGCCTGCATAATTTTTAGACATCTTGACTTTGTTGATATCGATCCATCATTATTATGTAATTGCAATCAAGTTTAAGCCTGTTTTAGGCTGGTTGGTTATGTCAGATTATCACGTTGTTATGTAGAAAAATAAAAGTTAGTCTTATACGTAATCAACAGGATTTAAAAGAGGAAATAATTAAATTGGATAATATTTTAATGGAACCGTTAACAGAAGTATGAGTAAATCAAACATTCCAAATGCGAATCTGAATTTTTTTTTAAATCCATACCTTCGAATCATCTTACGACCAGTTCTGTGCACGTGATAAGACTAATAAATATTTGAACATAAACCTCCAAGTCTGTAAAGACAGGTGATTTGACATTTGATGGTTGTTACATAATGCATTAGTCATAAGGCTGATTCACTCAAAGCCTCAATCCGTGGGCAGAAAACTTAAGAGCATGCAATAAATAAAATATACTTATACCTAATGACATTTGTCTAATCGCTTTTGAACTATAAACAATTATTCAGAGATCACAAGCTTTTTTAAAAAAAAAACTTTTAAAACAAAAGATAAACAACGTATAATTGTGGAAGAAATATCGAGACAACGATGCAGTAATTAGTTAAACAAGTGTGATACGGAAGGTTCTCGTAAGTTTTACTATTAAAAATTCTACATATGTGAAAAGAAAGCCAGTGAAAATACTGATTTTACCTAAAGCAGGTAGACGGGTCCGTTTTTCTGGCATGGTATAAAGTTGACCGCATAACGCTTTCTCCGTGTAAATAGTTGAAAATCTAGATGTTCTATACTCTACAGTCATGTGTTAGCTTGATGTCTATGGTTAGCTATATAGGCCGTTAACAGAAAATTCAACTAATTAATGTTTCTCATTAACTTATTGTGATACTGAAATATGTAATGAAAATAAACAAAAACTTTTTCTTTATATAGTTAAAAGACAATCTCAACTGAATTTTAATTTCCGGCAGCCATTAAAATTTAACTGTGTATTTTGATGATGCAATGAAGTTGGCGCGCGTCAATATTACGTATATTTCATGATTAATTGTTATCTATCTTTATAACAAAAATATTTTATGACGATTTTCTTTATTCTTGATTGTTTATACATCTGTAACATATAGATTTTTTACAGAATTTCAAAATATAATGAACAGAATAAAAACATTATATCGCAGATGTGCATAAAGCACACAGAGTAATAATGATAAGCGAAATAATATATTTTTTAAATTGCTTTCTACCGCGTTGCCAACCATATTAGTAATCTCACGTTCTTAACAACAACTGCGCCAACCTTGCCTTTTGCGTGTTGAGAAAGTGAATGAAAGGAACTCATAAAATCCGCTCCCTTCATTGACAAGCATTTGTTTTAAATTCTACTTGGTTCGGAAACAACATAAAACGAATTACCATTATGTTTTAACTTTAACAAGATGCGGATGATTTGACAGTGGCCATAATCATTATGCAAAGCGTAAGAACGAATGACATGAATCAAATTATTATTGTCTATGGAAAAGCCGAAAGTAAAATTTAAAGTTGTTGACATTCTCGCTGTGATTATACAATCAATTTCACGGTATCCTATACAGGATACCGTGAAATTTGAACGAAGAGTCTTCTATATCTTCCAAGTATCATCTGCAATTTAAGTGACAGCTGTAGATTGTCTGCTATTTCATTTTCATCCTACCCATTGCCGTGCACAGGTCACTTGATTGCTGGAGATACGTTTTAGTTGTCATAAATATCGCTCAAAGTTTTTAAATCGCCGCTTACTTACATCATCGGTCGAGAATATTTACGACTACAGTATTTCTGAAAATCCTTTGACGGATTTATATATGCTGTATACACGAGGGAATAATTTCAAATCCTTAGCCCTATGTGATTCCAAGCTGACGCGCTTCGTCTACATTCATCACTCCCTTCATGCGTACACCCTGATTTTAGAGACTCTTCGACACCTCCGTCAGCCGATATCTGACCTATTTGGTCGAGATAGGACAGTCTAGGTCTCCCTAGGCGTCTACATCCACGCTCGCTAAATAGTAACACATTATTTTATTATCGATGATTGTATATACTTCGAATTTCAAACGTAGTAAGTCAATGGTAATAAAATTTAATCACGAATTCGAGCAACCCATTCCTACAGTCCTATTACCAAATAATATTAACCAGTATAGTTAATAATATGTTATATTTACTAGGTACATAATAATGTTGACTGCCTCGTTGGTCGGGCGGTTGCTAGCGCGACTGCCGATCGGGAGGTCCTGGGTTCAAATCCCCGGCTGGGTACTGTTGGATTTTTCTAATCTAGAATTACTAGCAGTGACTCGGAGTCTGGATGTGCGCCCGGTGCATGGCAATAGGCTCACCTCCTATTCCATTGTGGGACTGAAACGTAACTGGTGAAATGTGGGGGTGTACTGCACTCCTCCGTCTATCCCTTAATGGGATTACAGGCGTGATGTTTCGTTTTAAGTTACGTTAGCATGTGGGTACTATGAATAAGTAACAACAAATTGCTGTTCCAACACTTGCACTATTTATCGCTGAATATAAAAATCTCTTAATAAATCTCCCGATGCTCTGTTGACACCACGTTCCTTTCTCAATCGTACACCGTGCGCCTTTTTATCGTACGCGGCGCAGTCGGCCCAGAGCGCAAAAACTACCGAATCAAAATTCTCGAATACCCACATCTTTTATTTATGCTCACCGTTTCGACTAACAGGCGTAATTTTTTCCGGTAAACAATCAGTTTTGCACGAAAAATGCGAGACGGGAAGAAGACATAAAAACGTAACGCTGACCTCGCCGGACTTTTTCGTGTCTTACTCCCTCACGTACATAACGTGATATGATTGTCGAGACAAGCGCTCCATATCAGAATATATCGCTCGACTTTGGAATTTACTACTTAAAAAACGATTTGAGTAATAAGGCCCGGTACGGAAATTTTCTGTGGTGTTAAATCAAATGTAACACGGAAATTGAGGCGTTACGTAGAAAGAGACAAACATATATATGTATATCTGTAGGATGAAATAGAATACATTACAGAGCGTATCTTATTGTTTTATTTAGAAAACGCGTATTGCGAATCTTTATTGTGCACTTGTGTAGGTGAACGAAATAGGACATGTGTTCTACGTATATGTGTCACATTCAATTTGTGATTTAAACTCAATAGTCTAGATAAGAAACGCAGCTGCGTTCGTACCGGCATAAGTTAAATACGGTTCTTGGTTAGAGCATTATACTGATACTTATGAGATGTTTGGTACTGATAAAAAAATATTTCAAGATTCATATTAACGGACTCGTGACCAGTGGAAGGAAGAGCTGATGATCGTCATAATGTTGATGATATTATGCACAGGTACACTTCAAAGGGTTGGACTACTCTTGAATTGCCACTCACAATCATCATTCCAATACGTGAAAATAGTATTGTAAAGTACTTACAGCAAGAGAGAAAAAGTTTACAACAGAAAAATGACGACATCAACGCAACATTGTCATGAAGCAAACTTAAGTAATGTGTTTGGTGTTCGAGAACATTCCGGAAGGAATGTAGATATCCCTGTATGAACACGGCGGGAACAAAAACTAATAAACTGCTATCCTAGCAATGCCGTGTTATCGCACCGATCAATTTAATAAGCAACTTTCCAAATATGAAGCCATAATAAAATTGCTAGCCTCTCATCAAAATACCAATCGACAGATCATATTACAATGGCATCGGTTACGGTATCTCGATGAAAATGACTAAAGCTTTCGCACTGTACACGCAACCCGGTCTCCCGTGTGTGCAGGCTGTGCAGGCTATTTTAAGCTTTACCTCTTTGAAGTAAAGACCAATACAGCGCGCTGGAACCGCTTGATGGTGTACGAACTAATGTTCAGAGTTGTACTCACCGGTTTACCGGCAAGAAACAGCGTGGAATATTGCCGTGTGCGCTAATGACGTGCGTTTCTGCGCTTTAATTGCGATCAAACAGACAAACAGAGTTATATCGTGACCTATTTACCACTCTATTACGTACACATAAGGTTGCATTTCACGCGGTCCGTTGATAAAAATAAGTTGGCGAGATAAGTCTGGTAGCATTCGTCGCATGAAAAATGTATGAAGCCTCATCTCGGAGGAAGTAAAAAGCGTTTGTATTGAAGTCGATTTTGATTGGTGTTCCGTTTGAAAGGGCATTACATTACAGTGAGCGATGCGGCCGGCGACTAGCCCAATTGCAACATTTATGATATTATGCTCGTTTGTACTCCATCACAAGTGTAATAAATTTTAGCTTCGAATAACTGCCGTCCAGTTACATAGTCATCAATAACGCAGAGAAATCCGCCATTAAAAATACAGCACTAGTGAAATCAATATTGAAACACTGCAGTAAAATACGTATTATAATAAAATAATCAGGGTGTTACCTACTGTCATAAATTCAATGCCTTTGCATGCTTTTTGGTCTGTAACGCTTAATAAAAAACTTTCAAATGGAAAGCGGAGAAGTCTCGCACATAGCTTTGTGGTGCTTGCATATGGGAAACGATACGCCCGAGCCCACAACCAAGCGTGGTCGCTATTATAAAAATACCATAAAAGCAAATTTTAATCAAGTTACCGTGCCTTGATAGCTAGTGTGAAGGACATAATTGGTGTTTGCACTAATTAATTGTTTGGGATTAGTTGCACCTATCCAAATGCGGTAGAAACCATTTTGTGACTGCTGCCTACTAATAAAATATACGTTTATAATTATGAATAAGCAGTACAATTATGAATAAGCAGTGCAATTATGAATAAGCAGTACAATTATGAATAAGTAGTACAATTATGAATAAGCAGTACAATTATGAATAAGCAGTACGATTATGAATAAGCAGTACAATTATCAATAAGCTGTACAATTATCAATAAGCAGTACAATTATGAATAAGCAGTACAATTATCAATAAGCAGTACGATTATGAATAAGCAGTACAATTATGAATAAGCAGTACAATTATGAATAAGCAGTACAATTATGAATAAGCAGTACAATTATCAATAAGCAGCACAATTATCAATAAGCAGTACAATTATGAATAAGCAATACAATTATGAATAAGCAGTACAATTATGAATAAGTAGGAACATTCTAAACTATTGGCAATAAACAAATAAATTCTCATTACACTACCTCAAAACACGTTTTTTTACGCGAAGCCTCAGCCACATCTTGTAATTGTGCTCGCTCGATGGACAAAAAAGAGCTACTTACTGCCATACTTACATGACGCCAAACAATGTCTTTTAATGATTGATCCTCGCGACCCGTGTATTTTCTCATTAATAAATCCCTTAAGGCGGACCGCGCCGCGGAACTTCGAAATATGGAGGGTAAACCGAAACCGCAACGGTTGGAACCATTCCCAAATATGTGATACGTAACATCACGCCTGTAATCCCCTAAGGGGTAGGCAGAGGAGTGTAGTACACCCCCATCTTTCACCAGTTACGTTTAAGTCCCACAATGGAATAGGTGGTGAGCCTATTGCCATGCACCGGGCAAAAGTGTGATATTAGATTCAATTAGTTTTCAGAGGAATCTATGTCTTACCTCTGTATTATAATGTGGCTATTAAGTACTCTATCGCAAATAAAACTTTACAAAAGAGAAAAGGCACCAAGATCGCAGACTAAAGACTGAAACAGTGGGACTGTTAGTGTGAATCGATGCACTTGTACGCGTGAATAAGAATTACATCTGTCCGGTTAACATAACACGGGAATTCAATTGCCTAATTTGGAATCGGATTGTCGTGTGTGCAATTGTCCCCACTTATTATTACTATACAGTAATGATTTATCTCGACGTAACAGTCCAACGATTACTTAACGTTTTCCATCTAGTTTGATGTTCGTAGATCCACGTCGCTTCCCTTGGGGTGTGCATTCCTTATTACACAGCGGTACCAACCTTTCATTAGGGATCTCTTTAATCAGCACGTGGGCACCGTGCTCGATAGATAATTGTGCGGACGCAAGGAGAAGGTGCTTCCGAATGATTTACTACCGAACACTTTCGCCTATGGGCAAGTGTCGAGCTACTTAGTATGCTCAATGATTCAATTGCTGTATTTTTTTTCATTCGTTGTCATTATAAATCAACACTACATTGATGCACTTGCTTGCAAGTGGTGTTCTATTTGTGTTTTGTTTTGTTCACAGCTGACTTTTTTATAATGTTACCGTAGAACCAATGGCGAATATTGGTCATTAAAAAGACACAGATGTGAAAATGATATAAAAGACCATATTTGGTTTTAAATCATATGTTTTTATTACCAAGGATAACTAGCCAGGACGACCAAGTATAATATCTTACTTTGTCTACTACAAAATTATCTAAATAATATATAAATATACATATAAGCAGTGATAGCCCAGCGGTTTGAAATTCAGCCTCACACTCCGGGGGGCTCTGGGTTCGATCCTGGCACGCACCTCTGATTTATTACGTGCGTT
>DWDX01004794.1:0-11253 GCA_018245675.1 Agara michaeli | reverse complement strand
ACCCGGGATTTGAACCCAGGACCTCCCGATCGGCAGTCGCGCTAGCAACCGCCCGACCAACGAGGCAGTCTAATAATGTCTAAATAATTTAATCAATTTTAATCATTGCTGGTGAATAATTACGTTTTTAATTTTAATGAAAAGTTATTTGATTATAAGAAATTGAAATCAATCAACACGGAACGAGATAGTGACTTTTTCTTTTTGAAGGCAATTAGAACATTGAGCAAGCCGTGCTACGAGTGCTTCGAATAACATTCGTATGGCTTTATTTCCGGCATAAAAGCTCTTCAGGACTTTTTAGCAGAAAGTTTGAGGGTGCATCCCATCTTTAGTAACAACATTTACCTATTCATTGCGTCCGTTTTATTTGGTCGCATCACCATTTTTCAGCAGCCGCAATTGGTGCCTATTTCGGCAAAAAGAAAAAAAAAATCGTTATAAGCCAACGTCCAAGTATCGTGCCATTGATTTTCTACCAAAAAGCCAAATATGTAGATGAATGCACGATGTAATCGTCGGCGTTACAGTCTCGAGTCCATTTCACCGTGGTCATGCACGTAAACATTTTTAGTCTGTCACCTGAGGAGAGAATAACTTCTTCAGTCCGATGATGGTGGCGAGGAGCAGTGCGATCTTGGAGATGAGGAGCGCCTTCCCGACCATCAGGTACAGGCCCTTGAAGGTGAGCGCGCCCAGTAGACCTAGTTTCATGGCGGCCGCTGCGAGGAACGGCCCGAAGTTCTTGTTCCGCTGCCGGCCACTCTCGATCGCTTTAGGTGCCTTCATTGATACACCTGGAAAGGTAGTGATACACATAAAAATATATCATATGACCTCATTCTTTTGTGACTAGATCTTTCAAATTTAACAATTTCTTTAGTGAATCACCATTTAGTTTAAGGGCTATTGAATCAGCTTGTCTAACTCTTGGTTTAGTTGTTTGAGCAATTGGGTCTCGGAAGCATTCACCGGACCAGACTAGACAAGACCAAAACTTTGTCTATTCATTCTTATATTACTACTAAGATTTTAAGTTAATTCTACGTTCCAACGTATTGTGGTACATTATGATCGGCATGATCTCTGTTTTTTGTTCCACTGTTGGTCTCAGGTTTCCTTTGACAGAGACACTGCATCAAACCATAGCCACGTTGGCCAAAGCCGTACTTATAGACTCCACTTGCCTTTTCTTCGCGAGTTTTTCGTTCATCGTTATACCAAGTAAATTTAAATTACAAATTATAAAACGCTTATAACTTTGCACAGTCTGACCCCTCAGAGTGGGAGACCAAAATTGAAATTGCAAGGCCGCGTTCACTCACTGCGTTCCACGTACATTTATACATTTATAGCTATGTAGCAATAAATTACATTTTAATCAACATACTCCACCAACGTTACCTCCACGGAAGTTACTTCCCCACAACCGTTGGGGAGTTCGCGAGTTACACGTTGAAACATGAGTGCTTAAAGTTGGTAACGACCTCGCTCTGAAGTTTCGAGCTGTTCGGAATACAGGTGCCCGTGCATAAAAGTGTAGTTTTGTTGATTGTTCGAAATGAAGTAACCTGTTTGCGTCTTTAACGGCGTTCTTGAGTGCAATTAAATTATCCTTAATACTTTACATCCCTACTAATATTATAAATGTGAATGTATGTTTGTTTGTTAGGCTTTCACGCGAAAACTACTACTTGAAGGTATTAGAAGTAACATAGAATACTTTTAAAAAAAAAAGTTAGCTTTTGTCCGCGACTTCGTCCGCGTGGAATAGTAACTTTGGGCAGCATATTAATTTCCCAGGATACTTTTATTGCAAAAGACATTATGAAATAAGGCATTTCCTCAGCAAAACCGGAATGGATACAAATTTGCCCCGAATACACATTATTATTGCGAAATTATTACGCCATTATTAAGAACTCATTATAAAACACGAAACGTGGACGCGAACAGACAAAGAAAAGTTACCAATGCCGAACATTTTGCAAAGTGGAATGAGATAATTAGAAATTTTGACGCCAAATAGACTTTTATAATAACGATGAGAATATGTCTATCGTGAGTTTAGAATATAATGGGAAAAGGAACAAAAATACTCTATATATTGAGAAATAATTGTCTAACAAATTGCTTATATAGCGGATTCTGACAGCTATGGACTATTAAGAGTAGTTATGGACTAGGTATGGTAGTTATGGACTATGGACCAGCCAGACAAAATCGCGACCCTTCAGATTAAAAAAAAAACAAATGCGTTTCCAAATATTTACAACTAGCTGTGCCCGCGACTTCGTCCGCGTTTGAATTCAATTATCCCTACTTTTGATTTTTGATTTACTTAGAGATTTTTTGATAAATTATTTTTTATCTTCGGTAAAAAAAAAATTTTTTTCTTAAAAGTATCGTACGTTACTTAAGTAGTTACCGCGTGAAAGCGTAACAAACAAACTTACATTCACATTTATACCATTAGTAGGGATAAACACAACAATAATATGCTATCCGTGGTAATGCTAGCATTTTTTAATATTCTCTCAATAAGTACGGTTATAACGGAACGGAAAAAGAGGACGACACAGCCTTTGTCGCCACGGAAAAGGTTCCGAGCGGCGCTGGTTTTCAGGGTACTCCCTAAGTATGCGGGAGTTGATTTACTTTTAACGAATACTCCCGATAGGCGTACTTCAAACCGGTTGTATAGATTACTAGCTTTTGCCGGCGACTTCGTCCCGCCCCCGCCCCCGCCCCCGCAATTCCCTTTGGAGGTGGAATTTCCTAAAATGTGTGTTTAGTTCACCTCGACGTATCACTGCACATATTATTATTATATATATAAACCTTCCTCTTGAATCACTCTATTTAATAAAAAAACGGCATCAAAATTCGTTGCGTAGTCTTAAAGATCTAAGCATACATAGGGACAGACAGCGGAAAGCGACGTTGTTTATACTATGTAGTGATACAACGGAATATGTGATTATATCACAATTCTTTACGACATTTTCAATGGAGAAGTGCCTCTGGGAAGTGGGGGACTCTAAGAAAAAGCGTCATTGTAAAAGCGAAAACAATCACAATGTCTGATACTTTCTTCTGGTTATGCATCAAAAACTGTCTTCTAAGTATACTGGATACCCGATCACTCATTCTATAGCCTGATGGGTTTTTGCAGTCGAATTATATTCACATAATTCTATTTCAGTACTACAATAAAGATCAAATGGAATGTGGGGGTGTACTACACTCCTCTGCCTATCCCTTACAGGGGATTACAGGCGTGATGTTACGTAATAAAGATCATATTTAAAATTTCAACACTTTTAGCGTATTAATGCTGGTCGCACATCTATCTGCGACGCTGTAGATTCATGATTAATTTTCGGGTTTCGAAATTATGAATTTAGTTGTCTGCTTTAAGTTCGGAGCTCTTGCCGGGGTGATTGACCTTCTATGCTAGTTACATCTACAAGACGGGAAATTTAAGAGGAAAATGCAATTTAAACATAATATGCCTTATTATGAGCAGTATAAGGAATAGATTAGAAAGACAGTACAAAAAGAAATTAGACCCACGGAATACGGTATTATCGCTAAGGTAGCGATACAGTTGTATATGACTACGTAACATCACGCCTGTAATCCCCTAAGGGGTACGCAGAGGAGTGTAGTACACTCCCACATTTCACCAGTTACGTTTAAGTCCCACAATGGAATAGGTGGTGAACCTATTGCCATGCACCGGGCACACATATAACAACGACAAAATATAAATGTGAACTGTATAAAAAGTAATATGATTATTTGCAATATCAGTGACAAATCGCACCCTCGCCCCGCCAATTCTACCGGCTTTTAAATGTGTTAGTCAAGTATGCCGCCGTTTGATTTATTCGCGGCTTTTGCCACCATTAGTGTCGCGATAATCACGAACGACAAAAAACCGGAACACTGTGCGTGTCTGTTGTCAAAATAATGCGAATACTGCTTGCGACAATTTTAAAACATGAACGTCTTAAATCAATAAAAAATGAATTGCCGTATACACCTACCATTTTATGGTGTTTATATAAACAATTGGGCAGTAAGCTAACAATGACTAATTTATGGCATTGGCCCCGCCCATGCAACATTTAAATGTTTGCCAAGTATGCAACCAGTTGATTTACTCACTGCTTCGTCCACTTCGTATATTAATGACACTATCAATAAAGAAACTTGAATACATTTGTCCAGCCAAAATAATCCAGTTCTGGTGCTACCGGAATATTAATGTTCTCGTGTATTAAAAATTTTTGGTAAAGCGAAATAGTCACACGCACTTCCGAACGAAAATACCTATTTGCAATGCATCCGTGCCCGATATCAGAACATCAAATGCGTGTGATATTGTGTAAAGATTCAATGAACGGCAACGCCGAATGTGGGTACACAAAGTCACCTTCATACAAAACTATGAGACAGAATTGTTTAATGTTAAGGAATTGACGCGAACATAATTATGTATACATGACAAGATTTATAATATAGCATCGGGATATCTATGACCCTTTCTCAGGCAATCGTCATTATCAGCAATGGAGGCCACCGACGTCACTACAGTACAGATTCCCCCAAACACTACGATTCAATGTTCTCTGGTGTCTGTACCTACGGGTTCCCCGCCACCCTTACCAGATGTCAGTAGGCGGGCCTACTTTGGATTATCCGGTGCATCGCTTCTTAGGAGTATATGGCCTTACAATGCTACGTATAGTTAGCCAAACATACAAAATGATTTATTGCAGTTGATTTATTAGCGTTGCAATGTAATATCGTATCAATAAAAGATATTTCGTTTACTTGCAATACCGGAACAAGAGAATACCGAGCGATCTAAAATTTTATAGCCCATTTATACGCTAAATTAAATAGTTATTCTGTAAATAGCTGTGAATACTGAATACTCTAATAGTGCTATGGATCATAACAATATCATACGAGTAACAAACTACCATCTTAAATAAATAGTATTATGGCAATGCGAAATTTCAGTTATACGAGTATAATTATTATAAAAAAGACCAATAGATATTTTTATTACCACAGCAAAAAATATTAAGACGACGATATAAATCTAGTCAATGAATTAAAAGAGTTTATACATTCAAGTAGCTATTCTGAATTTATTAATTCATATTGATAACAATAGCTAATTTCATTTTTTTTCAACTAATATCATTTGCACTCTGTCACGTTCTTGAAATATTAATGTTAAAAAATGAAGATAATTATCATCTTAACTAGTAAAATTGCGTATTCAAGTAATTTTTATTGTCTTGTATAACAGCTATTGACGAGGTGTAAAAAAAATCAGTTAATTTTTAGCGTTTAAATTTAAAAAATCCTATTATAAAAACAAACACAATCGATTGAATACAAACTCGATTTCAATGTATAGCGTGTTTTAACTAAATTAAAAATCGAGAACGCTCAATAAAAGGCGTTTATTTGCCATTAAAATTTATGGCGGTAAATTCAAATTCAAACGGGCGCGAGACGAACGGAACGGGCGCGTGGCTCGAAGACAGCCGGACACTCTGCACGCCAATTAACGCGGCGCGTTCACACGGCCGCGAGCCCGTGCGACTCCCTTCCCGCTCGCCACCCGCGCGCATCACGTTAACCCACCATTCACATTCAACCGAACTGGCAAGAGCAACGTTTACGCGCGCGTTTCCCTACCTATGCGCTAGCGACTCGTGACCAACCGATTTGAAAATAGAGAAACTCAAACATTCGCCCGATTATCGGGATCGCTGTCGATGGTCGGTCAGTGCGCCGCGCTCGCCTCGCCTTGCACTATTTATATCGTAGGAGCTTTCGACACGCTACGTATGTATGTACCTTTATTTTATTACCATTTGTAGCCGGTTTTAACCTGCAACGATTAGTAAGCGAGCTGTATATTATTGTGGCTTATGATGCCGCGCTGAAGAATTCAGTCGAATAGGTAATACGACTACCCAGGTGCCTATTCCTGTTGCCTGCCCTAGTTGCGGGGATATGCAAACGTCCACTATACATTTGTCCATTTACGCTGCTATAGAAATCTAGCGAGATATACAGTAAACATAAACGATTCGTAATTTCAATTATAAGATCATCTATGCACGCACAAATCAATAAATAAGTGTAAAAACAACGATAAAGGATATAAATGTACCTACGTATCAATTTAACTACTCGTTTCTAATAATGTTTCCGGTAATGTAGAATAGCGTTAATATAATATTTTGATTAGTGATTTTCATTCATAGGTTCAATATTAAAGTGCTTTTACAGTGCAGCAATACTATATTATCAAATACTGAATTATTTTACACATATAATACAAGAAATGAACATGTTATCAAAAACTGTTGTATAATTATTATACATTATACAAGTGAAAATTATAACACTGCTATACGTAATAAATTTAAAACTTTACATTTGTGAGAGTGTTTTAAATCTTATATTTATACAACACTTCAAAAAAACAGTTACGACTAGAAAAAGAGTTGGCCCTTAAAATGGAGATATTTTTAAAATCATGTCGTGGGAGCAGCGGCTTGTTTGATCTGCCGACACTGTGCGGCACGGTAAGACAATTTTTTATTACTACCTGCGCCTTTATACAAAAATCAAAACTTTATAGACCTGTACGACTCATCAAAGAAACCGCACACACTCATACGTCGTTCTAAAAAAACTTTAGGCATGTGACTAACCCGAATCTTTTTATCGATCTCTGCAAACAGATCCTGGAAATCAAAATTTGCACGCAATTTTAACCGAAATAGAATTATTCTATGCGGGAGCGGAATGTAAGAATACGCTTTACGAAATTGTACTATCAGACAGGTCAACTTAATACGAAATGTCCCTACAATCTATGATCATCTACATAAAATTAGAAATATATCTAATATTCTACTAGAGGCTTCCCAAATAAAAAATTTCAATTCGACACGTAGAACTGATGAAGGCGCTTGAACGTCGTGTATATAGTTTGCCCTGAGCAGAACCACCGCTACAACTAGTTCTACCGTTAAGCAGGCATTATTCTAACACTTTGTGTTTCGGTCTAAAAGGTAGGTATACAATGCCTGTCGAATCGAAGTGAACGAAGCGTAATCTCCATCCTCAGAAGTATCTTTTACCAATCTCTAAAACCACGTATACTAAATAATAACTGAATTCATAGTGACAATTACCAACTAATACTATTAAGAGTCCTATTCGTGCAGTGCTGTTAAGTTTAAATACATCACAATATATAGCCCCATTTCTATAGTACCCTATTGGAGGTCGGTTGCAGAAGACTAATTGCAAATTACAAATCTGATTAAACTCTTAAAGATCGCCAACCTTTTTCAGCACGGCTTTAAAGTCCAATAGAGTCCTAAGACAGGACTCTTTGAAATAAAAATGGTTATGTTCTTACCGAATACTTCCTTAATGCATGCTCTATAATTAAAAATATTTGCTTTGTGAAAAATAAATCTAGACGTCAATCGTCCAATTAAAATATTTATGTATTGGTTTAAATAACCATTCGTTAACAAAATATATCAAGTTGTAAGAACATATGAAGTTCTTTCTAACTTTTGCAGTGCCATATCGTTCTAAGTGGAGTGCTTACTCTTAACAAACTCAAACACTTACTTTGGACATTTAGTAGATACTTGTTTGAAGTGGACACTGAACACCTAACAACACGATGACGGCGAAAATCATTTATTTGTCTATCACATAAACACTTGCCACTGTCCAGAATCGAGTCCATTCCTAAATCCGATTTAAGCTTATCAACATTTTTTTTTCGAAATACAGAGAAGTAGACAACAAACAATTAGGTATTTTGTGCAATACATTTATTGTACGTTGTATTTCTAAATACGCTTCATTTTCCCAAGTTTATCAGTTCCTCGATATGCCGCATTTCCAATTTGAAATTGAAATGAACGAAATCAAAGCTCTATGTATCACACTTATCTATAATTGTTTAACTAGAATATACCTATGTGTGTGATTGTTTGAATACGTTCTTACATAGTTTAAAACTAGTTCTGCTAAGTTATTATTCTTTTGTCTCGTTTCCAGTAGATTAATAATATCTTTGTGAAGTGTGCTTATTTTCATGAATATACATATGTTAAGATTTTAATTGTTCTCCGAATTACTACAAAGTTATTAAAAACAAACAATGTACACGAATTCAGCGTATCCCGTTCTTAAGGAATATTAATTATGAGTCCCAACAAAACTGGTCCACATTTCATTCATTCGTGACCCCGAAATAAACTACCTGCCTTCTTGTGTGGTCTAACATGACGTGATTTTGACCTCCTACCGACTAGTACGTAATGTGACATCTATCGGATGCAAGACGAATTACATATTTGTCAAAATAATATTTAAAAAATAGTTTTTAATTTAGTTTGGCTGCCACGACTAGTCTTCGATAGAAAGTGTAAAGTAATTACTGTTGCTATAAGTGCCTTTGTGAGAATACTTGTATCGAGATTGAAGATGTTAAGCCTCAAAATTCCTGAGCTGGCTCGGATCCAACGACGATTTGTAATGCAGCCCGCAGAGAAGCTGCATACTTGATATGTTTGGTACTACTTTTTTGGACATCTTCTATGGAACGTTTAACGTTTAATTAGGAGAGAATAGTAGCGAAGTTCAAGTGAAGAGCCAGTGGTTTCTACTGCATCTTTGCTTTTAACTTTAACGTAATATTACGTAACGTTTATACTTATTAAGCCAATCGTCGTTTATTTCGGTATTCCATATTTAATTATTTTCTTCCATCTTACTCACACCTAAACGATCATGGATTGTGGACAAAAGCAGTGTCCAAATATATTCACGCACTCTTAAGCATTACAACATTACTTGAAATCGTCTCAAAAATTTGCTAACAATATTAAAACCAGGCAGGCAGGTGAGTTAATGAGAAAAATCCTTACTGCGTTAAAATATCATCGCGGGCGTGACCACACAGCTCAGCAAATGATATCATAGCACCACCAGACGATTACGTAGTAATCAAACTAACTACCACGACAACATCTCAAACAACAGCCGATGGAGATATTTAGCTTCAGCTGTATTCCATTGCTGGTTTACTTAGAACCTTAATATCTGAAAACGAAATTAAAGTTGTAATGGAAGGGTCATTAAAACTTTATAGTAGTGTTTATGAAATATAATACCAATTGGTGGTTCACGGTATAGTGATAATTGTTATCTAAATATTTGCCGTTCCTCTAGTACGCAGCAGCTCATTTCGTGCGATATGAAACCTTTTTTGTGACAAAATAATATCCATACTAAGATTATTAGTATTTTGTAACAATGGCATGAACTAATTAATAATTATTGTAAGTTATAGTTAAAGTGACATTGTTACTAACATACCAATTTAATAAAACAATATGGAATAAAAATATAAAAATATCGTCTATAGGATTCTTTACTCTACTGTGTCATAATAGAAGCAATCGTTTTCAAACATCCTTAAGTTTGTTTACCTGTTTTTCCGGGGATAATCTTCGGAAAGGCAACGTCGATTTTGATGGGGCTTTTACTGGAAGATAGGGGAGTTTATAGAATTACAAATAGAGTAGTTTTAATGGCGGAAATGTATTTGGATTTAAATTGAAAAGTCCTTAAATATTTCGTAAAATTTGTACGCATGTGCTTATACTGGTACCACAGATTATTATATTTTATATACTAATAGATTATAGGTGATTCTACGCTAGTGAAACCAAGGGCGCAATTAATCAATGATCCAACAACAATCAATGATTCAAACGCGAAAATAATTAAAACCGTATGAACACTCGTGCGTACGTTTTATCTTAACCAAATACTAAAATTAGTTAAGGAAAATAAACCATTATATTATTACAATAACAACTTCATGAACTTATCAATAAAACTATCAAGTACTATCAAAACGTAACTTCAACCAGTGATTTTTATACGGGCACAATATCACCATGTTTATATATATCATGTCAATAGATATATTAAATAAAATTGCCTATCAGTATCTATTCAAGAGGGAAAACACGCTAAAACAATTATAGAAACACAACTAAATTAAAAGCTGGTAGCAGCCAACGGGGTGTTTACTTCCTAATGTTAGTATCGAGCCATTGAGTTGATGATTTATTATGTCTTTTACCAGTACCCAAATATGCTGTTCGAATAAGCATAGCCTCAATAGAACTAGTAACAATTATAATTTTGACGTAAACAAATGTGCTATCTGTCCTTAGCTGTCATTAGTTAATAAAAAAATAATCATTATAACTACTTCCGGTTATGTAATGATCATATCCGTAACTATTTACTGTATTCTATAGAGCGTTTTGGTGATTTTCATGCTTTGAGATACGTGTTCGATTTTGTTACATACTCGTACCTTTTTATTCTTATTAGTAAACCTACGGTTTTTATGGTTTCCGTTGCTCGATTCGGATTTGACCGAATTCAAAGATAAACGATGCGTCTCTTTCATTTTTTTATTATTATTCGGGTGCGTAAGCAAGAGTCTTGGGTTCGCCATATTCTATTACCTTTGTTTACTATGATTTGTTTCTTTCATCTCAATTTAAATCTTGTTTCGTTACGAAATTTCATTTTAATTTTCGATTCCTTTTATTCACCACTTCAACCACAATAGCTCATTGCATTTGCAAAGCATATATAGAAACTTTATTGTTGGAAGTTGCTCTGTTAATGCCTCGGCATTTGAGTTAACGTGCACATTAAAGTGAATATTATTATTATTATTATTATAAATTAAGCAATAATTAAATGTCCAGTGATGTACTAATTACGTCAGTTCAGTGATCTCTCCTTTCAGCTTAAATTATTAAAATGGGATATACGTCTAACTCAACAGTCCCACTGGGCACAGTTTGTTTGCTATTCAACATGTCGCTTTGCTACTTAGGTCACCGCGTGAAATAGCAAAAGAACGTTACATTTCCATTTACGTCTCCTCTCTTAGGAGACATGTCTATAATTGATTTAAAACAGTTATAGAACTTCCGCTCTAATTATACGTAACATCACGCCTGTAATCCCCTAAGGGGTAGGCAGAGGAATGTAGTACACCCCCACAATTCAGCAGTTACGTTTAAGTCCCACAATGGAATAGGTGGTGAGCCTATTGCCATGCACCGGGCACACATCCAGACTCTGAGT